>JAVJHY011132733.1:0-15129 GCA_035593235.1 Phascolosoma agassizii | reverse complement strand
TGATTTTATTTATGTATTACCAATTTGGGTAGAGAACTTTAAAAAAGTTTCTGATGATTTATATCAGAATATTGGTTATTCATATAACTTATCATTAAAAGAACAAGAGATATTAAAATGGTGGGTTGCTCAAGGTGGTGTTTTATGGCTTGAAACTGGTATTTACACAACATTATATGATTCTTATACAAAATCAGGTGTTGCAAGTGCTACTAAAGCGAGAAGATTACTTAATAATAAAAGTTCAAAATTGAATTTTATGGATAGAAATCTTCATGTAGTTAAGTATCAGGCAAAAAAGATTGACTATATCAATTATAAGAAAAGAGAAGTATCCTTTGATGTTGAAAGTAATGTAAAATGGCTTTCAGAAGTTAATAGCTTAAGATTAGTTGTTAATAATTATGCAGAGAATTATTTTATTCCTGATGGTTCTGTTTTATTAAAAACTGCTAAAGGTATGCCAATTATTACAATGAATAAGTTTGATAAAGGATTAGTTCTTTCAATGATTCCCTTTTCATATAATGACACTAGATTTGATGGAGAACTGTTAAGATGGAAATTGATGGAATATGCATTAGATGAAACTGTCTTAAAAAGAAATCAAAAGCCAATACTTGAAGAAGTAGAAGTGGTTGAAGAAATGCCAGCTAAAGTTATACCTTCTCCTGTTGTTGAAAAAGCTGAGCCAGTAGTTGTTGAAGAAACTAAACCTGTTATTGAGGAAGTTCCTGCTCCTATGGTAGTATCTGAAGAAGTAACGGAATATTGTATTCAATTATATACAGATGGAAACAAAGAATCTTTTGAAAGAATTCTTGCACAACATAGTGATTTAAAGAATATTCGAGGAGAAACAAGAGGACAATATTATGTTATTCGAGCTGGACGTTATGGAACTATTGATGAAGCCCAAAATGATGTTACTCAGTACAAAAAATATTTCTATGATGCATTTGCAAGAGAATGTAGCTATAAAAAGTAACTAATGAATGGAATTAGATTATAATATACTTTTTGATGCATTAACAATTAATAGTTTAAATTTAATTAAACTATTAGTTGTATCTTATTTTATATTTTATTGGGTTCCATCAAGAATTTTCCCACAGGATTTTATGGTAGATGTCCTGGATAAGATTTTATTTAATACCCTTTACTCATTGTGCTTTGCATTAATTGTAATTCCCCAATTAGTTTTATTAAAGATTTTTAGTATTCCCCTATATTTAATTATCTTAGGGATTACCAAACTGCTATTCATGGTTTATTATGATAATAAGAACCTGTATGTTGTTTTTTCAGAATTAAAAAAGTCAATTCTAGTCTCTATTTTTGATTTTTTTGATAATTATTCTACTTTCTGGAGTTCAACTAAAGAGAAGAAGCGATTATCATTTACGAAATTTTTATCTTCAATTACAATTTATCAATTTTTTCTAAAACTACTGTATCTTTGTATTTTTTCATATGCGGTTTTAAATATTGCCTTTAATGGTTTAATCACATTTACAAATGCTTCTCCGGATATGTCTTTATATATTAGTTGGGTAGGCTATTTAAAAGAGAATGTACTTTGGTCTGATTTGAATACATTTGGTGCGGTAATGTATGGAATTCCTGTCTTTGTTTTCAATTTACATCTTTGGACCAATATTGATTTAATTATCTTATTTAAGATTTATCCTGTTTTATTAATAGGTGCTTTATTTTTTGGGACATACTATGTGTTATATCGAATGTTTAAATCTCGATATACCGCATTATTTGGTGTTTTAGCAATGAGTATGGTGTTTTACTCTCCTTTAAATATATATTTTTCAGGTTTTGAGCATAAAACAATATTCCCTAGTATTAAAACACTCTTTGATACGTTGTCATTCTATTATGTGGATGGTATGCCTGATAACCCTGATGAAGCTAGAATGTATGCCAATATTCCTTATAATCGATTTTTTTCAGGTTTAGGATATGAATTTTCATGTACGATGTTTTTATTAAACTTGTACTTTCTCTCAAGATATTTTGAGAATAAACGATGGATTGATTTACTGATTTACTGTTTAACCTTATTTATTGTTTTTACTTTCCATGGAGGAGGAGCACTGTTTTTATTACCTGCATCATTGCTGGTATTTATTAATGCTATTATCTTCCGAAAAGTCACTATTAAAGTATTGGTTCATGCAACGGTTTCTATTATAGTTACGGCAATTCTAGGTAATCTTTGGATGTTGGCAATGTTTAAGTATGGATTATTACTTGATGTTGGTGATGCGTTACCTATTCTTGATGAACTCTTAGGGACAAAGAAACAAGCGATTACTGTTGCTGCTACAGGGAAAGAGGTTCTTCATTTAATTATGTTAACATCTGTCCAATATGTTATGGTCGGGTTGGTCTTAGCTGTTGCTTGTATAAGTTTTTTTGTAAAAAAAGAACGATATTTAATCTCTTCGATGATGATTTCAATGGTTGCGGTGTTTATTGTCTTTTATTTACCTCATTTAGGAATGAAACGATTGGTATCTGTTGCCCGAGGATCTGAATATTTGATGGTTGCTCAAATGGTGGTTATAACCTTTATATTCTATTTTATTAATGTTGTCATAAAAAAAGTGCTTAAAAATTATTATACGAAAGTAATGTTGGTTGGTTTCTTTTTAACTTTCTTTATAGCTGCAATTAGTTTTCCAAAGTGGCATAATGCAAAAGGACTACCTTATTATACAGAAGATATGTTGTATCCAAAAAATGTACAGTTTATTTCTTATAGTGCAAATGGACATATAATTTTAGAAATTAATAAACTTTATCGACCTTTTTCATGGACATTGGTTTCTTATGTTCAAGAGTATGCTAAAGCGAAAGATAAAGGGTATCATATGAATACTCAGAATTTTGTAATGAAATATAATCCAATGGATCGATATCTGAAGATACCAACTGAATATATTTTTATAATTGAAGAGATTACACCAAATAGTTATAAAGGTAAAAATGAGTGGCGATATCGATGGAGAAGAGAGATAGAGGATAATCTGCGTTCTTGGGTTGCAATATATAATGAGAATCATGATAATTTAAGACTGTATAAGTCCACGAAACATGTGAATGTATATATAATTGAGAATAAAGAGTACCTAGAATATTTAGCTAAAAAGCAGAGGATTGAAAGATGAGTTTATTAGAGAAACTACGTTACTATTTTTTAGTAGAGTTACCTGAGAGTATTAATGGATTTTTTTCTTTTATGGTTGATGCTATTGGTGGATTAGCCTGGATTATATTTATTATTATAATTGCTATTTTGGGTGTGATGATTGTGAAAATGACCAAGAACCAATTTAAACTTCAAAATTATAAAAGAAAAGAGAATGAATTTTTAAAAGACTTGAGTGGATTGACTAAATCCGTAGATGTTGAAAAAAAGATTTTTGATTATGCTTTTGGAACATTGCTGTGTCGATATAGTGCCTTATATGAATTAAGAGGTGAAACATATATTGCTACAGCTTCTAATGTTTCGATGTTAGCTAAGAATCAACGAGTAGCAATTTCTATGCGATTATCAAAGAATAACTTAAAATCATTCAATAGCTCAGGAAACTTTCGTGTATATAAGATTCTTTCTGCAGATAAGAAATATTTACTTCTTCTATTTTCTTCAAAAACATTTAATGTAAAAGAGTATGAAGGATTGCTACAAATGTCTTTAGGATATTATAATATTCTTGAGAATGAAGCACAAATTACGAGTGACAAACAATTAGCAAAAGTAAGTGAAGAAACGAGACAAGCTATTGTTCAAGCTCAGTTTGGTAAAGAGGGGTATTTAAAATTCCTTATTGCTGTAATTCTGAAAATCTTTAATGCTAAAGGTGGTGCAATTGTATCTCATGATGGGGCAGAATCTTATCCTGTAGGTAATGTAGATGCTCCTTTACAAAAAGAGTTCTATATTAGAAATACGCCATATAAATTTAATTACTATAATGATGAAACCATCCAATTAGAACAAATTAAAGAGATCGGGGCATTTTTAGATTTATCAGGAAGCTTTTTAGTCTCTTTAGACCACCAAAGTACCGTGATGCAGAACTATATTTCATTCCTTAAGAGTGCGAATAAGATTATGGAAGGGAGTATGCCTTTCTATCAAGACCACTCAGAACAAGTAAAAATTGTTGCACTAGAAGTAGCAAAGAATCTTTTTGTTGATCAACAGACATTAGATAATATTGAATTGGCAGCAGAACTTCATGATATTGGAATGGTTGGTAATATGGAACTGATTGTCAATAGTGATACGCCATTAGAAAAAGAAGAAATTGATATGATGCATTATCACCCAGTAATTAGTTCAATATTATTAGAACCAATTTCACATCTTTATCCTATTACAACAATGGTTAAACAACACCATGAACGTTATGATGGACGAGGTTATCCTCATGGATTGAAAGCATCAGATATTACTTTGGATGCCCAAACACTTTCACTGGCAGAACACTTTGTTGGATTAGTTAGTGACCGGTCATATAAAGAAGGGATGCCCTTTGAAGATGCTGTTGAAGAAATCAAAAGAGTTTCTGGAAAAATGTTTGATCCAATTGTTGTTAACTCATTTGTTGAATCAAAATCGACAATAATTAAAAAATTTAATAAGTTACAAAATAAGAAATAAGTTTTTTTATTATATAATGTTTGAACTTATTAGAATTTAGGAGTTGTATGCTTGAAAGTCAAATATCTATTGTTATTCCAGTTTATAATGAATCAGCAGTAGTAAAAGATGTTATAGAAAACTTAAAAAAGGAAAGACCAAATGATAGTATCATTGCGGTTGATGATGGCTCGTCAGATAATAGTCTAGATGTATTGCTATCAATTTCTGGAATTTTTGTTCTCTCTCATGATGTGAATCTAGGTCAAGGAGCTGCTTTACAAACAGGTGTTGAAATGGCACGAAAATTAGATACAAAATATGTTGTAACATTTGATTCTGATGGACAACATTCTGTTGATGATATTGAAACATTTTATCAAGAGATAAAAACAAATCAACTAGATATCGTTGTGGGTTCACGATTCTTACAAGGAAGTACCTCTAATGTTTCTTCTTTTAAAAAGTACTTTTTAAAACTTTCAACTTTATTTACTTATCTCATATCTGGAATTAAATTAACAGATAGTCATAATGGATTTAGAATAATTAATATTAAAGATAACCCGACATTTGAGATTAAACATAATGGAATGTCTCATGCCTCAGAAATTGTAGATTTGATTAAATTGAATCAAATGAAGTATGCTGAAAAGGCATGTACAATTCTTTATACAGATTATTCAAGAGCAAAAGGCCAATCTCTTTGGAATAGTATTAATATTGTAATAGAGATTTTTATACAAAGGCTAACCAAATGATTCTAATTAAATTAATTTTATTAATTATAGTTGCCATTGCCTTTATTAATATTGCATTGATGAATCGATATAAGATACTTAATAAAGTAGTTATTTTTATATTCTTTTTAGTAGCGGCATACTTTATTGTCTTTCCCAAACAATCAGACTTAGTAGCGCAAGCATTAGATATTAAATCAGGTGTAAATTTAGTTGTATATTTAACCGTTAGTATACTGTTTTTATTTGTTGTGTCTTTATATGCAAAAGTAAAAAGACAAGATCGTGTGATGACAAAGATTGTAAGAAAAAGAGCCTTGGATAGTTATGTTAACAACTCTTAATACCGTTTTTAAGTCGTTTTTTGAGAAGTCAACATTAAAGTATCTTTTAGTAGGTTTCTTTACTGTTGCTATTGATTATGCTGCAATATATCTATTTTATTCAGTCTTAGAACTTTACTATGTTATTGCTATTGTTATGGGGTTTGTTTTATCAAATGTATTTCAATTTTTCACTAACTTTTTCTATACTTTTAATTTAGAAAAAAATGATCAAATGAGAAAGAGAGCATTTATGTATCTTCTTTCAGCTATTATTGGAATGATACTAGGAACGTTAGTGGTTATTTTCTTAGAAGGGTTTATTAACTCTTTATATCTTTCAAAAACCCTTTCTTTAGTTGTTAGTTTTTTATATGGTTTTATTGCAAGTAAATATATAGTTTTTAATTTAAATATGAGGTTTTAATGGAATTAATATTAAAAAAAACATCGGAATTATCAGATGTTGAGAAAGAACAAATTTGTCAAGTGTTTTTAGAGGTTTTTGAAAAACATAAATCTATTGAGGAGTTCAACCGACAATTCCTAAATACTCCCTTTGGTTATTCTTATCATGCTTTAATGGTTGTTGATAATGAAATAGTAGGGATTAATTCAATTATTCCATATGCATACAATTATTTTGGAAAAGATACGTTTTTCGCACTTTCTGTTGATACTATGACAAAAAAAGAATTTCGTAATCTAGGAACCTTCAAAAAGTTAGCAAAAATGGTTTATGCTGGGGCATCTGAAGATGGGGTATCTTTTGTTCTTGGTTTCCCCAATGATGTTAGTTATAAAATTTTCAAAAAAATGCTTCGTTGGCAAGATATTGGGCGCTTAAGTTTTTATGCATTACCTATTTCAATTGGTGCATTTAAACCTAGTGTAAGTATTTTATCTCCATTAAGCTATGTACTTGCTCGAGGATTGTGTAGTTTATCAAAATGTTTTTTCCCTTCAACCCAATTAGTCCGTCGAAATATTTCAAAAGTTAGCTCTGAGTTATTTAAAAAACAACGATACTCAGAAGATCATCATGTTGTAAATATAGATGGTTGTGAACTTATTTATAAATTTGATGATTATGAGGGAGTGAATGTTGCATATATTTTAGATGTGACTCCTTTAACACAAAAAAACATTCAAATATCAACAGAATATCTAGTCAAAAAATATTCAAAGAGTGTTGATGCAGTATTATATTTAGGAAATTTAGATATAGTATTAACTAACTTAATTAAAATTCCATTAAAGTTTGAACCTAAAAATATTTATGTGTCAGGGCTAATTTTAGATAATGAAATTATAGATGACAGGGTTTGGTCTTTAAAAAATTGGAATTTAAACTTATCAAACATGGATGTACTCTAAAAAATATTTAGTAGGGAGTTATTGTTACTATGGAATTAGATTACAATATACTCTTTGAAGCATTAACAATTAATAGTTTAAACTTAATTAAACTTTTAATCGTATCTTATTTTATATTTTATTGGGTTCCATCAAGAATTTTCCCTCAAGATTTTATGGTTGATGTCCTGGATAAAATTTTATTTAACTTTCTTTACTCATTGTGTTTTGCATTAATTGTAATTCCCCAATTAGTTTTATTAAAGATTTTTAGTATTCCCCTATATTTAATTATCTTAGGGATTACCAAACTGCTATTCATGGTTTATTATGATAATAAGAACCTGTATGTTGTTTTTTCAGAATTAAAAAAGTCAATTCTAGTCTCTATTTTTGATTTTTTTGATAATTATTCTACTTTCTGGAGTTCAACTAAAGAGAAGAAGCGATTATCATTTACGAAATTTTTATCTTCAATTACAATTTATCAATTTTTTCTAAAACTACTGTATCTTTGTATTTTTTCATATGCGGTTTTAAATATTGCCTTTAATGGTTTAATCACATTTACAAATGCTTCTCCGGATATGTCTTTATATATTAGTTGGGTAGGCTATTTAAAAGAGAATGTACTTTGGTCTGATTTGAATACATTTGGTGCGGTAATGTATGGAATTCCTGTCTTTGTTTTCAATTTACATCTTTGGACCAATATTGATTTAATTATCTTATTTAAGATTTATCCTGTTTTATTAATAGGTGCTTTATTTTTTGGGACATACTATGTGTTATATCGAATGTTTAAATCTCGATATACCGCATTATTTGGTGTTTTAGCAATGAGTATGGTGTTTTACTCTCCTTTAAATATATATTTTTCAGGTTTTGAGCATAAAACAATATTCCCTAGTATTAAAACACTCTTTGATACGTTGTCATTCTATTATGTGGATGGTATGCCTGATAACCCTGATGAAGCTAGAATGTATGCCAATATTCCTTATAATCGATTTTTTTCAGGTTTAGGATATGAATTTTCATGTACGATGTTTTTATTAAACTTGTACTTTCTCTCAAGATATTTTGAGAATAAACGATGGATTGATTTACTGATTTACTGTTTAACCTTATTTATTGTTTTTACTTTCCATGGAGGAGGAGCACTGTTTTTATTACCTGCATCATTGCTGGTATTTATTAATGCTATTATCTTCCGAAAAGTCACTATTAAAGTATTGGTTCATGCAACGGTTTCTATTATAGTTACGGCAATTCTAGGTAATCTTTGGATGTTGGCAATGTTTAAGTATGGATTATTACTTGATGTTGGTGATGCGTTACCTATTCTTGATGAACTCTTAGGGACAAAGAAACAAGCGATTACTGTTGCTGCTACAGGGAAAGAGGTTCTTCATTTAATTATGTTAACATCTGTCCAATATGTTATGGTCGGGTTGGTCTTAGCTGTTGCTTGTATAAGTTTTTTTGTAAAAAAAGAACGATATTTAATCTCTTCGATGATGATTTCAATGGTTGCGGTGTTTATTGTCTTTTATTTACCTCATTTAGGAATGAAACGATTGGTATCTGTTGCCCGAGGATCTGAATATTTGATGGTTGCTCAAATGGTGGTTATAACCTTTATATTCTATTTTATTAATGTTGTCATAAAAAAAGTGCTTAAAAATTATTATACGAAAGTAATGTTGGTTGGTTTCTTTTTAACTTTCTTTATAGCTGCAATTAGTTTTCCAAAGTGGCATAATGCAAAAGGACTACCTTATTATACAGAAGATATGTTGTATCCAAAAAATGTACAGTTTATTTCTTATAGTGCAAATGGACATATAATTTTAGAAATTAATAAACTTTATCGACCTTTTTCATGGACATTGGTTTCTTATGTTCAAGAGTATGCTAAAGCGAAAGATAAAGGGTATCATATGAATACTCAGAATTTTGTAATGAAATATAATCCAATGGATCGATATCTGAAGATACCAACTGAATATATTTTTATAATTGAAGAGATTACACCAAATAGTTATAAAGGTAAAAATGAGTGGCGATATCGATGGAGAAGAGAGATAGAGGATAATCTGCGTTCTTGGGTTGCAATATATAATGAGAATCATGATAATTTAAGACTGTATAAGTCCACGAAACATGTGAATGTATATATAATTGAGAATAAAGAGTACCTAGAATATTTAGCTAAAAAGCAGAGGATTGAAAGATGAGTTTATTAGAGAAACTACGTTACTATTTTTTAGTAGAGTTACCTGAGAGTATTAATGGATTTTTTTCTTTTATGGTTGATGCTATTGGTGGATTAGCCTGGATTATATTTATTATTATAATTGCTATTTTGGGTGTGATGATTGTGAAAATGACCAAGAACCAATTTAAACTTCAAAATTATAAAAGAAAAGAGAATGAATTTTTAAAAGACTTGAGTGGATTGACTAAATCCGTAGATGTTGAAAAAAAGATTTTTGATTATGCTTTTGGAACATTGCTGTGTCGATATAGTGCCTTATATGAATTAAGAGGTGAAACATATATTGCTACAGCTTCTAATGTTTCGATGTTAGCTAAGAATCAACGAGTAGCAATTTCTATGCGATTATCAAAGAATAACTTAAAATCATTCAATAGCTCAGGAAACTTTCGTGTATATAAGATTCTTTCTGCAGATAAGAAATATTTACTTCTTCTATTTTCTTCAAAAACATTTAATGTAAAAGAGTATGAAGGATTGCTACAAATGTCTTTAGGATATTATAATATTCTTGAGAATGAAGCACAAATTACGAGTGACAAACAATTAGCAAAAGTAAGTGAAGAAACGAGACAAGCTATTGTTCAAGCTCAGTTTGGTAAAGAGGGGTATTTAAAATTCCTTATTGCTGTAATTCTGAAAATCTTTAATGCTAAAGGTGGTGCAATTGTATCTCATGATGGGGCAGAATCTTATCCTGTAGGTAATGTAGATGCTCCTTTACAAAAAGAGTTCTATATTAGAAATACGCCATATAAATTTAATTACTATAATGATGAAACCATCCAATTAGAACAAATTAAAGAGATCGGGGCATTTTTAGATTTATCAGGAAGCTTTTTAGTCTCTTTAGACCACCAAAGTACCGTGATGCAGAACTATATTTCATTCCTTAAGAGTGCGAATAAGATTATGGAAGGGAGTATGCCTTTCTATCAAGACCACTCAGAACAAGTAAAAATTGTTGCACTAGAAGTAGCAAAGAATCTTTTTGTTGATCAACAGACATTAGATAATATTGAATTGGCAGCAGAACTTCATGATATTGGAATGGTTGGTAATATGGAACTGATTGTCAATAGTGATACGCCATTAGAAAAAGAAGAAATTGATATGATGCATTATCACCCAGTAATTAGTTCAATATTATTAGAACCAATTTCACATCTTTATCCTATTACAACAATGGTTAAACAACACCATGAACGTTATGATGGACGAGGTTATCCTCATGGATTGAAAGCATCAGATATTACTTTGGATGCCCAAACACTTTCACTGGCAGAACACTTTGTTGGATTAGTTAGTGACCGGTCATATAAAGAAGGGATGCCCTTTGAAGATGCTGTTGAAGAAATCAAAAGAGTTTCTGGAAAAATGTTTGATCCAATTGTTGTTAACTCATTTGTTGAATCAAAATCGACAATAATTAAAAAATTTAATAAGTTACAAAATAAGAAATAAGTTTTTTTATTATATAATGTTTGAACTTATTAGAATTTAGGAGTTGTATGCTTGAAAGTCAAATATCTATTGTTATTCCAGTTTATAATGAATCAGCAGTAGTAAAAGATGTTATAGAAAACTTAAAAAAGGAAAGACCAAATGATAGTATCATTGCGGTTGATGATGGCTCGTCAGATAATAGTCTAGATGTATTGCTATCAATTTCTGGAATTTTTGTTCTCTCTCATGATGTGAATCTAGGTCAAGGAGCTGCTTTACAAACAGGTGTTGAAATGGCACGAAAATTAGATACAAAATATGTTGTAACATTTGATTCTGATGGACAACATTCTGTTGATGATATTGAAACATTTTATCAAGAGATAAAAACAAATCAACTAGATATCGTTGTGGGTTCACGATTCTTACAAGGAAGTACCTCTAATGTTTCTTCTTTTAAAAAGTACTTTTTAAAACTTTCAACTTTATTTACTTATCTCATATCTGGAATTAAATTAACAGATAGTCATAATGGATTTAGAATAATTAATATTAAAGATAACCCGACATTTGAGATTAAACATAATGGAATGTCTCATGCCTCAGAAATTGTAGATTTGATTAAATTGAATCAAATGAAGTATGCTGAAAAGGCATGTACAATTCTTTATACAGATTATTCAAGAGCAAAAGGCCAATCTCTTTGGAATAGTATTAATATTGTAATAGAGATTTTTATACAAAGGCTAACCAAATGATTCTAATTAAATTAATTTTATTAATTATAGTTGCCATTGCCTTTATTAATATTGCATTGATGAATCGATATAAGATACTTAATAAAGTAGTTATTTTTATATTCTTTTTAGTAGCGGCATACTTTATTGTCTTTCCCAAACAATCAGACTTAGTAGCGCAAGCATTAGATATTAAATCAGGTGTAAATTTAGTTGTATATTTAACCGTTAGTATACTGTTTTTATTTGTTGTGTCTTTATATGCAAAAGTAAAAAGACAAGATCGTGTGATGACAAAGATTGTAAGAAAAAGAGCCTTGGATAGTTATGTTAACAACTCTTAATACCGTTTTTAAGTCGTTTTTTGAGAAGTCAACATTAAAGTATCTTTTAGTAGGTTTCTTTACTGTTGCTATTGATTATGCTGCAATATATCTATTTTATTCAGTCTTAGAACTTTACTATGTTATTGCTATTGTTATGGGATTTGTTTTTGCAAATATATTTCAATTTATTTCAAATTATTTTTTCACGTTTCAATTAAAAAAAGATGCGATGATAACAAAAAGGGCAATAGTCTTTGTTATTTGTGTTCTTATTGGAAATACCCTTTCAACATTAACTGTAATATTTTTTGAAAGTTTTTTACACTCATTATATCTTTCAAAAACGTTGTCTTTAGTTGTAAGTTTTTCATATGGATTTCTCGTTAGTAAGTTTATTATCTATAATAATGAGTTTAAATTTTAATATAAGGGAAGAATATGTGTAAAAAAGTTGCTGTGTATGGTGCTGGACAAATGGGAAGTAGTTTAACTGTATTATTATGTGGTTTAGGACTAGATGTGGTTTTATTTTCCAGAGATGTAGCTAAGACAGAAAAGTTATTATCTCGTAATGTGCGTATGACAAAGAAATTGAATAAAGACTTGTCTTTAGACGAGTATACTTTAAAGGTTACAAGTGACATCGAAGATATGAAAGATTGTGAACTTTTCATTGAAACAGTTAGTGAAAATTTAGAAGTAAAACAAGAATGTTTATCAAAGATTTCTGAAATTGCCTCTCCTGAAGCTATTATTGGATCTATTACATCAACTAAAAGTATTACTGAACTTGCAAATAGTATTAAAAATCCAGAAAACTTTGTTGGATTACACTTCTTTAATCCTCCTACTCTTATTAACTTTTTAGAAATAATAAAAGGTGAACATACCTCTGAAAATACAATTGACATTGTAAAAGAGTTTTGTGACGGACTTGGTAGAAAATATATTGTTTTAGAGAAAGAGAATCCAGGATTTATAGTAAACAGAGCATTATTTTTATTTTTAAATGAAGCGATATATGAACTTTATGAGGGTATATCTACTGCAAAGAACATTGATATCGCATTTAAAGCAGGTTTAAATCATCCTATGGGACCACTTGAACTATGTGATTTTATTGGATTGGATACTGTTCTTGAGATTTTAAATACATTATACGAAGAGTATGCTGATACAAAATATAGACCGTGTTACTTGTTAAAACAAAAGGTACGAGCGGGTAAACTTGGTAAGAAAACAAAAGAAGGGTTTTACATATATTAATGAAAACAAATAATTTTTTAACATTTGATATTGAAGAGTGGTATCATGCAAATTATAATAGTGTTACGACAGAGCAATATAAAGGTTCTAAGACCAGCCTAGAATCAAATGTAGATAAAATTATTGAGTTATGTGAATCATCTGATGTTAAGTCTACTTGTTTTGTTTTAGGTGAGTTGGCGGAACAAAAGCCTAATGTAATTAAAAAGCTTTTTGATCATGGACATGAAATAGCATCACATAGTAACTGTCACAAATTGGTATATAACTTAACTCCAAAAGAATTTCAGGAAGACTTAAAAGAATCTTGTGACAGAATAGAACAAGTGATTGGTGAGAAGGTTAGAGGTTATAGGGCTCCTTCCTGGTCGATAAAAGAAGAAAATTTAGAATGGTATTATCCTATACTTGAAGAACAAGGTTTAATTTACTCTTCTTCAGTTTATCCTTCTTATACATATTTATATGGTATTCCAAACTTTCCCATGAAAGCACATTATCCAATTATTAGTGGACAAGAAACAACAGTTTTAGAAATACCTCAGTCTCTTGTTGGAATTGGGGGAAAACAAATAGGATATGCCGGAGGGTTTTATTTGAGATTTTTTCCTCGTTGGTTTATCGAAAAAGTGATTGCATCAAAGAATAGAAAAGGGGAAAGTGTTTTCTTATATTTACATCCCCGAGAGATTGAACCAGATACAGATTCCATGGTATTAAAATTAAAATTTCCAGAAAATATAATCCATTATTATGGATTATCAACTTGTGTAATAAAATTGGATAGACTAGTGAAAAAATACGCAGATACGTTTATCCGAATGGATGAATATGTTCAAAGGAAAAGTATAAAATAAGAAGAGAAATTTCTCTTCTTATTTTAGTTACTTGAACGAATCTCTAATACATTACTTTTATTTTTCTTTTCGTCGATAAGAAATCTATCTTTTACTTCTTCTTGCTCATTTTTCTCAAGAGGAATAATTGCTATGGCTTTTGTTCCTGGTTGAATTAAGAAGTCGTTATTTTCAACAAGGAAGTCAACTGCAATTCTACCAAATTCAGGATCAATTACCGGAACAATTTTTTCAATTGGCACTGTAACTCTATACGGTGGGGTTGTAAGGAATGTAATTTCAACCTGTTTTGCTTTTTTAACAAATGGTAATAGTCCTGTTGCTAAACCTGCACGAACACGTACTTTTGAGATATCAACAATTTCTCCTACTTTTTCACCTTCAGTTAGTAGTTTACCTTCAAAAAGGTCTAATTGGTAAATATATCCTTCCATTGTAGCTTTAACTGTTGTGTTCTTTAATCGTTGTTTTAATTTATACAGTTCAAGTTTTTTTTCTGATAAGTCGGAAGATTTATCTTGCGTTCTTGTTTGGGTAGTACTTCTTCTTTCATTATCAGTAAAAAGTGCATTTGCATAATTTTCTTTTGCTTGTAAGAACTTTTCATCAGACGTATACCCTTGTGCATGTAATGCTGCAACTTTTTCAAGATTCATACGAGCTAATTGAATAATACTTGGATTAGAACCTGAATATGTTGTGGTTTTGTATCTTCTTAGATTTCTTTCATCATTTTTTATCTCTTCTTCTAATCTTAAAACTTCTTTTTGAATCAAGTCTTTATCTATTGAGAAGATAGGATCATCTTTTTTTACATAGTAGCCAACTTGTTTGTCAATTGCTTTTACTTTACCAGAGATAGAGCTAATTGTTCTTATTTGGTGAGCAAATGCTGTTGCTTCTAATTGAATTGTTAGGTTTTTGTCCTTTTCTTTTAATTGTCGTTCTTCTGGCTTTTGTGCACACCCAAAAAATACTAATGCAATTAGTAGGGGACTAAGGATTTGTCGTAGCATGATTGTTCTCTCTTTTTTTTGTTTGTTGTTTTATCTTATTACTTATTTCTGGTATATATTGTAAAGATATATCTGTTACTAAAGGTGTATACCCTTCAGCATGCGCCACATC
>JAVJHY011131695.1:2009-15130 GCA_035593235.1 Phascolosoma agassizii | reverse complement strand
CATGTTGATCGAGACGTCTGCGGTGGGCAGGAAGAGCAGCGAACCTGCGAAGCTGATCGGGATCCCGAGCGTCACCCAGAACGAGAGCTTCGGTTCGAGGAAGAGCCCGAGGATCAGCAACACCAGCATCAGGCCGACCTTTGCGTTGCGCGCAAGTAGGTCGATGCGGTCTTCGTAGACTTCGGACGAATCGTTCCAGGTCGTAGCTTCGACGCCCGGCGGCAGGTTGTCTTGAAGGTTCTCGGCGTACTCGTGGACCGCGGCGGCGACTTCGATCGGGGTCTGCTCGCCGACGCGGTAGACGTTGATCATGACCGCGCGCTTGCCGTTGAAGAAGGCCTCGCGGTCGAGCTCCTTGAAGCCGTCTTCGATGTTTGCGATGTCGCCAACCCGGAGCGCGGTCCCATCGGGCTGTGAGCGCAGCACGATGTCGGCGAAATCGGCGCCCTCGTCCCGCCGTTCGGTCGTGCGAAGGAGGACCTCGCCCGCCTGCGTTTTGACGCCGCCGCCTGGGATTTCAACCGAGGCCTGGCGAATCGATTGGGCGACCGAACCCAAAGTCAGGTTGTGCTCTCGCAGCTCTCGCTGCGGCACCTCGACGCTGATCTCGAGTGGACGTGTCCCGCTGACGTCGACATAGGTGACATCCTCGTCTTCGAGCAAGTCGAAGCGGATGCCTTCGGCCAAGTCGTGCAGCACTTGCTCCGGCACGTCGCCGAAGAGCGCAAGGCTGATCACCTGTCGACGGTTGGTGCCGAGTGCGATCACGGGACGTTCGGCGTCTTCGGGCAGCGAAGTGATGCGATCGACCGCGCTCTTGACGTCGTTGAGCGCACGGTCGTTGTCCGTTCCCACCAGGAGATCGACGGCGACGACCGCAACTCCTTCGGACGCGGTGCCGCGAACCTCCTTGACCCCATCGAGACCGCGCACGGCCTCTTCGACCGCGAGCACGACACCCTGTTCGACTTCGGCGGGAGACGCGCCAGGGTAGGGCACGTTGATGATGACGACTTCGATTTCGACTTCGGGAAACACCTCCTGCTTGACGGTGGTGACGAGCATCATCAGCCCACCGAAGATCAGCACGATCATGATCACGTTGGCGGCGACGCGGTTCTTGGCGAACCACGCGAGCACGCCGGTCTGATCGGGCTCGTCTTCGTCGTCGGGGGCGGGTCGGTAGGGCCCTTCGGAAGCGTCGCTCACTGCGTCGCCTCTTCGGAGTCTGATTCGGAGTCTGATTCGGAGTCGGCTTCGTTGGCCGGTGCGGCGGTTCTCAACAACATGCCCTCCACGGGCGTGGCCACGCGACTGACGATCAACGACTCACCGTCGGTCACGCCGCTGCGTGCGTACACGGTATCGGTGCTTCGCCATACGACGTCGAGTTCGCGGACGGAGAGCTGCTGCCCGGTCATCACGAACACACGATCGCCCTCGCGGACCGCACGCCGCGGGACGGCGATCACGTTCTCGAGTGGTGCGGCCTCGATCTCCACCGTCACGAACGAGCTGAGCAACATTGGAAGCGATCCCGTGTTGGCTTCGCCGAGCGCCATCGGGTCGTCGATCGCGACCAACACGCGCGCCATGGCGCCGACGGGATCGACATCGGGCAGCAGCCGGATGACGCGTCCGCTCCTTTCGACCCGCGTGCCGCCCACGTCTTGCCACACCGTCGCGGCCGAGCCTTCGGTTTCGCCGTTGGGCAAGCGGATCGCGGCCAGGTTTTCGACGGGTACGCTCACCCGAACCCAAAACTCGTCCGTCCCGACCAACGTCGCCAGTTGCGAGGTGGGCCCGACCAAGAGCCCAACATCGACGTTCTCCGTCGCCACCATGGCGTTGAAGGGCGCGCGAACGGTGGTGCGTTGCAAGCTGAGTCGTGCCTGGTCCACGGCGCTGCGGGCCGAACGAACCGCCGTCTGCGCAGTCTCGACTTGGGGCTGCCGCAGTGCGAGCTGTTGCCCCTCTTCGTCCCCTTCGTTGTTCGAGTCACTGCCGAACGCTTCCCATTCACGCGCAGCGACCCGCTGCCGGCCACGCTCCAGCTGTAGCTCGAGCGCGGCTCGGTTGACGTCGGCGCTTCGAGACTCGACCTGAAGTCGATAATCACGAGGATCGATTCGCAGGACAAGATCACCGGTCGCGAAACGTCCGCCAGGGACGAGCTCGTCGCTTTGCCAGCGCACGCGCCCACCCACCTCGGAGCTGACCATCACCTGGCGCGCGGGGAGAACCTGTCCTTGCGCCGAGACGCGGACTTCGTGGTTGTTGGCTTGCAATGCGCGCGTCTCGACGAGCAGCCCTTCGTTCTGCCTATCCTGACGAGGCGGCGCAGGTCGCGTGTTGATCAACATCATCAGGGCAGCGACACCCGCCGCCGTCACGACCACGGGGAGCACGACTTTGAGGACTGACTTCGCTTTCATGAGTCTTCGCCTTCCCGAAGTTCGGTGGCTGGCGTTGCTTCGATCGCGTCAGCCCAGGCGCCACCGAGGGCGCGGTGGAGTTGAATGCGCCGCGAAACGAGCAGTCGTTTCGACGCCAGCAGTTGGAGTTGCGTGGCCTGTTGTGCTTGCAACGATGTGAGCACCGGCAAGAAGTCACTGAGGCCCGTCCGGTATCGGTCCCGTGCGGCCTGGAGCGTCTCGTCGGCGATGCCGGCCTGACGTGCGAGCAGCTCGACGTTTTGCCGTTGCTGCCGCTCTTGCACGATCGCGGTCTCGACCTCGAGCAGCGAGCTGAGGATCGCTTGCGAGAGCGCTTCGACTTGCTGCTGCATGATCGCCTCCTGTTGATCGACACGGGCCCGTCCTGCGAATCCGTCGAACAGAGGGATCGTGAGCGTGGCACCGGCGTTCAGTGTCCAGCCATGCGAGTTGGTCGGGCCCGAAGCGCCTCCGAAGTTCACGTCGTTGCGTTGCCAGGTGTACCCCGGGGTGACGCTCAGCCGAATCGAGGGAAGTCGTGCAGCGATCGCGGCTCCGACGCGCCAATCGGCCGCCTGGATGCGTCGTTGCGCGGCGCGTACGTCCGGACGCCCCCAGACGGCGCTGGCAGGGACGCCTGTGTCGGGCGTGTCTCCCAGTTCGGGAAACTCGGCCACCTCGGGAAGGCTACTCAGCTCTGCGCCCGGTATGCCGAGCAGGATGGCGAGCTGTTGACGAAGCACCTCGACCTCGCCGTCGACCAGCTGAAGGCTCGCGTCCGACCCGGCGGTCTGCTGTCGTTGCTGATGGACGTCGAGTGCGGAGGCGAGACCTTGCTCGAAGCGCAGGCGTACGAGTTCGAGGTAGGTCTCGTTGATCGAGTGTTGTTCGGTGAGCAGCACCTTTCGTGCGCGCGCCTCGACAATCGAGTACCAGGCTTCGGCGACTTGTGCCGAGGTGCTGATCGCCGCTCCTGCAGCATCGAGCTCGCTGGCGACGACGTCGTTCTCGGCCGCGCGATGGCCACCGAGATAGCGCGCGAAGAGATCGACCTCGTAGCTGACTGGCAACGAAGCTTGCAACGAATAGCTCGTGTTCGAACCGACGAAGCTGATGCCGCGGTTGTACGACGCGCTTCCTTGTGCGGTCAGGGTGGGAAAGCGTGCTGCGCGTGCTTGATCCTCGAGTGCGCGTGCCTGTGCGATGGCAGCGAACGAAGCGCGAAGGGTTTGCCCGCCGCGCAACGCGCCTTCGATCAGTGCGTGCAGTGCGGGGTCGTCGTAGCGGATCCACCATCCGTCCGGCGCCTGCTCCGCGTCGTTTTGCCGAGTTTCGGCAGGCGCCTCGGAGCCCAACCAAGCGTACTCCGGCTGGGGCGAGTCGACCCGTCCGTGCGGAAGACACGCCGAGCTGCACAACACCGCGATGCCGATCACGGAGGACTTCATTGTCGAACCTCCAAGACGCGCGCGACGGCCTGGACATGCATCGGCAAGAGCCGACTGAAGTCGACCGGGATCGCGATGCGTTTCCCCATCCCCTTGGCGTTGTGATGCAGAAGCAAGACGCCGATGCCAGAAGCCCACACGTGCATCGCCTGGTGGATGGGGTCGATGTCCGGCCGAATCGAACCGTCTCCGATCCCCGCCGCCAAACTCGCGACGAGAGGTTCCATGAGATCGCGGACGCGCTCGCGATAGGCGCGAAAGGCCTCGCTGCTGTCGTCCACCTCGGGTTGATTCAACCACTCGACCATCAACCGATAGATGCTCTCGTTCGTTCCGAGGTGTTCCAGGTAACAACGAACGATCGCCAGCACCTTGTCCAACCCGGTCCCCTCGGCCTCGGCGCACGCGTGTACGCAGGGCACGAGCGCGTTGATGTTTCGTTCGGCCAAACCTGCGAGCAGAGCGTCCTTGCTGGGAAAGTAGAGATAGAGCGTCCCCTTGCTGACTTCCGCGGCGTTGGCGATTTCGTTCATCTTCACGTCATGCGCGCCACGCTCCGTCACGATCGCTTCAGCGGCGTCCAAGATGGCTTCGCGGCGGGCTTGTTTCTCGCGCTTTCGTCGTGCGGCGACCGGCATCGTTTCCTTTCGTTTGTGCTCAACTCTGACCTCGGGTCAGGGAGCCTCTATCGGGATTAGGGCCACAAAACAGGGGCGTCAAGCGTTGAACTGACCTCGGGTCAGTTTTTGACCATTAGTTCAGTGCAATGGTCATGACCACCGCTGCGCCGATCGGCTCTCGCTGCTCGACACGAACTGAGCCGCCATGCGCTTCGGCGATGCGCCGGGTGAGGGCGAGTCCCAGACCCAAACTCGGGTGTCGTGCTCCGCCGCTCTGGGGCAGTGCGGCACCCTGCCCAACAACCTGCCCAACAACCTGCCCGACACCCTGCACGACACCCTGCACGAACGGCGCGAACACCTCTTCGCCAAAGCCCGGCCCTTCGTCTTCCAACACGAAGCGGACTTCCGACTCGCCGAGCTCGACGCGTGCAGCAGTCAGCCCCCCACCATGCTTCTCGGCGTTGGCGACCAGGTTGGCGAGCGCACGTGCGAGCAGGGTAGGGTCGCCCGTGCACGCAATGCTCTGCTCGGGCTGGTGCAGCCGCTCCACGTCGACGCCTTGACGTTCGAGCGCACGCCTGAGCAACTGCGCGGGATCGATCGCACGCGGGTCGAGGTTTCGAAACTCGAGACGAGAGCGCGCGAGCAGCTCGCCCACCAATGCATCCATCTCGTCGACCTCTTGCTCGAGCTCAGCGATCGCCGACTCGTCGCCTTCACGCGCGAGCTCCAAGAGAAGTCGCACGTGACCGAGCGGTGTACGCATCTCGTGGGACACACCGGCGAGTAGCTCTTTGTGTTCGCGCACGTGTGCTTCGATCCGCTCGGCCATCTCGTCGATGGAGCGCGCCAGAGTGGCGACTTCCCCACGCATGCGGACACCGTTGACCCGTGCACTGAGATCCCCCTCGCCGATGGCGGTCGCGACTTGCGCGACCCGGCGGATCGGTCTGGACAGGCGGCGTGCCAGCGCACCGCTGAGCGCCATCAACACACAGAGCACGACGATGATGATCGCCGCGAGCTTGGGCAGGTGCGCGGGTGGAGGCGGCAGGCAGATCAAGGCGGTCCCACGCTCGCGCACTTCGAGCCGGTGGATGTGTTCACACTCGAGACTGCGCAGGACATCACCGTTGTCGTCCAGCAGTCCGATCCGCACTTCGAGATCGCGCTCTGCCGACTCGATCAGCTCGTTGAGCGCAGCTTGATCGTCCCACACCGTCTCGAAGCGACCCGCGGCGAATCGTTCGATGCGTTGGACCTCGTCGTGCCATCGGTCACCTGTGGCGATCGACACCACCAACCCCACCGCGAGCGCGGTGGCCACGATGGCGACGACGAACCAGGTGAAGAGCACGCGGCGCAGCCCCATGCCCGATGGACCACAATCGCGTCCATGCGTTCCGCGATGCAGTCGGCGGTGGTGGCGTCGGCCCATTCAGGCTCCGGCGATCACGTAGCCGACGCCACGCACAGTTCGAATGAGCTTGGGTTGTTTCGAGTCGTCTCCGAGCTTCTTGCGCAGCTTGGAGATGTGCACGTCCACGGTGCGTTCGCCGACGACCTCGTGGCGCCCGGCTTCCTCGAGCAACGCAGTCCTCGGAACGACGCGGCCTGCGCGGCGGAGGAGCGCCACCAAAATGTCGAACTCCAGACCGGTGAGCTGGATCTCTCGTCCGCCGACCTCGACACGTCGCGCCTCGACCTCGACCACGACCCCTTCGGCACTCAGTCGCTCGCTCGCCAATTGCGGCCGCGTACGTCGTAGTACGGCTCGAAGCCGCGCGAGCAACTCACGAGGACTGAAGGGTTTCGAGACGTAGTCGTCGGCGCCGAGCTCCAGACCCACGACGCGATCCGCTTCGTCACCGCGGGCGGTCAGCATGAGCACCGGGATGGTGCTCTTTTGGCGAATGCGCCGGAGCACTTCGAGTCCGTCGATGCCGGGCATCATCACGTCGAGTAGCACGGCGTCGAATGCGCCTTCGGACAGCGCGCTGATGCCCCGGCTCCCATCCGGAGCGAACGCGAGCGATACATCGTGTTGCACGAGGTAGCGATCGAGTAGTTCGTGGAGCCGGGGATCGTCGTCGATGAGTAAGACCCGCGTGGACATGGTGCGACTTTACCGGATCTAGCGACGGTGTCGCGGATCGCGCCGAGGCGGGCGCTGGCGTTCGGGCGGCTCGGCGTTGCGCGCCGCGTCGACGCAGATTTGCGCGACGTGTCGCTCGAAGTGAGCCCGGCGGTGGTTGTGATGTTTGAAACACGCCACCGAGCTGCCGAACCCGGCGACGGTGCCAAATGCGAAGAGCCCGATCAGTAGTTTTCGTTTCATGCTGCCTCGTCGAATCGTGTGGTGTCGTTGTTTCATCGGTTTCATCGGTAGGGCCCCCACTGCGCACGTCGGCCTTCGAAGCGGCCGCCCCAGCGCTTCATCCACGACGAGAGCTCGGCGCGTTGCTCGTCGTCGAGCGCATCGTGTGCTCTGCGCAATGTGCTCTTGAGCTTCTCGCGCACCTTTGTGATCTTCTCGTCCTGCTCTGCGAAGAGCGCGTCGAGTGGCGCATCGATGAACACATCCTCCCGAAAGGCCTCGCTCGCAGCCTTCTTGGACGCGCCCATCTCGCTTCGCAGCGTCCAGGCTTCATCCATCAGCTCGCGGACGGCGTTGCGAATCTCCTTTTCTTGTCCTGGGCTCGTGTCGAGGCGCTCGAACATGTAGTGGAGAAAGCGGGGGCCGCAGCGGTGAGGTCCGTGGCGGCGCCCGTGACACCCCCCGTGGAGCGCATGGCGGCCCTTTCTCAGCATGTGAATGAGTCCCATGAGACTCAGGGTTCCGATGATCAGTCCAAACATCAGTGCTCCTTTTCAGCGATTCTTTGGTGATTCTTGAATGGCGTTGTCTTTCGTGAATTCAACGATGGGGCTGGCACTTGAAGGACGTGTTCGGTGGAACGTGAAGAAGTGTGAAGGGCGCGCTACAAGGGCCGCATGAGAACCGCCTTCGCGATGTTCGTGTTCGCCTGCTGCTGGCCTTCGCTCACCGAGGCGCAGACTCCGCCTCGGTGTTTTGGCGGAGAAACCCTCGCTAGCGTGCCCATGATGCTCGGTGCTCGACTCGAGCTCGACTCGGCGTGCGAGTACGCGCGGGAACCAGACGGCCCCTACCGGCAACTGCAGTCCGCGCCGCGTGTGGGCGAGTTGCTGCAACAGCTCGGCTGGGCACCGGGCGACTCCACTACCGTTTACGCGCGTCTCCGGTCGACTCCCGAAGAGCTGAGCAACGTCTTCGTTGATCACTGCACGGACTACCTGCTCGCTCCCGGTGGCGCGTTTCGTGTTTCGCCTGGCGCGGAGCGCGGCGAGCTCGTGGTCGACCGCCGAAGCAGTCGCTGTGGCGCTGCAGCACTCGCGCTCTCTTTCGAGTGCTCGGCCAGCAATGGGCCTGCCGCCGTGGCGCTTCCCATTCGCCAGACGCGTCAGCAGCTTCCGGTGTGTACCTCAGGGTGGCAGGTCAGTGCAGTCCCGGACGCAGGTCGCGGATACTCGCTCGGGCGGCTGCGTGCGGGCGGCGAGACACCGCTGCAAGCGTTCTTTGCCTCCGGTGATCAACGCTCGATGATGACTCCGAGTTTCGATGGCCAGCATGGTTTTCGTTTTGCCCCCGACCAAGACGACACGCTCTGGGAAGAGCTTCGGGCGGCGTTTGCATCCGGCGCTGCGCGCGTCGTCCGAAAGGCGGGCGCGGCTTCGCGCTCGGCGTGTGAGGAGGGTGAGCCCGTCGAGATCCGCGTGACCTCCGAAGGCGTGATGTTCACCGACGAGACGCTCGCTGCGGAGCAGTCCACCGAGTTGGGAGCAGATGGCATGCGCATGGTCTCGGGACTCGGGCGTCTCAAGACGCTCGCCGGCGAGCTGCATGTCTGTCTCGCCGCGAGTTATGGCGTGCGCGAGGCGGGTGCCGCGGTCCTGGGAATGCCCTTGCGACAGCTGGCGCAGGTCGATGCCATCGGTGCCGACTTTGCCGGCCGAGAGGTGTGCATCGAACACGCCAGCGTTCGAGTGAACCCGAGCGGGCTCGCGCCCATCGAGGGAAGCGACTCGCAATGTGCGCCCGCGACAGAAACCGCACTCTTCGCGACGATCGCGGGTTCGCTTTTGGTGGCCCCCGAAGGGTCGATCGTGTGTCAAGGCCGAGAGGCCGTGCAAGGCAACGAAGGCCGCTATGTGTTGCCGCGCGGCCTCGTCGATGTGCGTGTGGCGTCCAACGGCGGGTGTCGCTCACTGCAGACTGCCTCGCTCGCACGAGTCGGTGTGATCGACGCGGGCGTCGACTGGTTGCCGGTCGGTCTTTCCCGCGCGACCCGCGGTGCCGATGCACCCGACGCTCCGGCGTGGGCGGGTGTTTTGGTCGACAACCCGGTCACCTTTGCGCGCGTGCGACGACAAGACACGCTGCGCTTTCGCATCAACACCCCCGAAGGGTTTGCCAGCGCGTGGAATCACCCAGCACGTGGCGCGGCAACGGCAGTGTCTCGTTTCGCGCCCATCGTAGGCAACGAGCAGGGTGAGTTTGGCCAAGCGCGACCTCCCGCGTTTTCGGTTCGGGTCTCTGATTCGCGCGAGTGTCCACTTGGCAGCGAGCAGCCTTTCGAGGATGCGGAAGACATGCTGGTGGATCAACGCATCGTGGTGCACCTGGTGATCGACGATGGCCGCTCGGCGCGCTGCGTCGCTTCGGCTGCGTTCCGCGCATGGGAGCCGCGCGTGCTCACCAACATCGGGCGCAGCGTGCGTCGACAGCTTCGGCTAGGCGTGTTGGGTGACGCGCGAGTCGGCGTGTTCTTTTCGGGTCCCGAGCCGGGCGCGATCGGAGCGGTCCTGCCGATCCTCTATCTCGACTTGCATCTCAATGCGGGGTTCCTGCTCGAAGTGTCCATCCCCATCACGGCGGCGATCGCGTGGGAAGATGGCGGTGCGTCCAGAATCAGTCCTGCCGTGATGGCGGCGATGAACTGGGGCGTGCCCAACATCGCGCCGCGCCTGTTGACCTTCGGCTTCATGGTGCACGCGCCTTGGCCGCATCCCGACGATGAAGTCTGGAGTTTCTTCGGCGGCATCAACCTCAGCTCACTCTTCGATCTCATGGGAGGTCGCTGATGCGAGTACTTCTCTGGATTGCGCTGGTGCCCTGCGGTTCGATGGCCGCGTCCAATCCCGAGCCGGTGGCGACGTCCACCATCGAAGTCGCCACACCGGCGCCCGAGTCTCCGTCGACCGAGCGATTGCAGGCACTCGAGCGCCAATGTCGCTCGACGATTCCCGCGACGACTTTCCAAGACGCTGCGACGGCTCTCTCACAAGTGCGCGCTTCGATCGGACAGCTCTGTTCGCTCCAGCTCGTCGGCGAGACACCTTTGCAGTGGCGTGTCAGCTGCGGCAGCGACGACTTCTTTGCGTCGGGCGAACACGTCTTCGGCGAAACGACCGCGTGTACCGGCGGCAGCAACGCCTTCGAGTGTCTCGGACATGGCCTGCGTTCGATGGCACATCATCTCCAACACGTGGACGTTGCCGTCGTCGGCCACGTCGACCTGCAGCTTCCCCGCCGGCAATCACTTCGTTGCGACGACCTGAGCGGCAGCGAGGGAACGTGGGAAGTCGCGCCTTGGACCGGGCGCGTCCGTCGAAGCCGCGCGCGCGCAAACGAGCGGCTCGCGTGGTGCCGGGCCGCGCGCGCCGCCGATTCGATTCGTACGGGATTGGGACAAGGCCCGTTGCGCGTGGCTGCCATCGGTGCAGCAGGGCGCTGGCTGAAGGCGCGATTGGATCCAGCAGCCGAAGCCCCCGAATGCCCGGAGCCGCGTGCAGAAGGCGATGAGCCCGCCGAGGGCAAGTGCCAGAGCGCGCGCCGCGTGGATGTGTTGATTCGTTTGCAAGCCACACCGGGCCGCGCCACGACCGAGTGCACGCGCGAAGGCAACACACCCGCAGACGTTCTGTATTGCCTGGAGCAATGTGTGAGCCGACCCGATGCAAGCCAGTCGGCGTTACAGAACCCATCGGACTTTCTGCGCAGCCGGGGAACGACGACCTTGCCGAGCGACTGGCACCTCGCGCACTCCGCTGGCGCGCCGGGGATCGACCTGCCGGCCGTGCTCAGCAGGCTAGGTTTACGCGGCCTCTGATTCGGAACGCCCGTTTCAGCACGTCGTTTCAGCGCGTCGTTTCAGCGCGTCGTTTCAGCGCGTCGTTTCAGCGCGTCGTTTCAGGGCGTTTGCGGCGCCAAGACCGCGGTCCATAGGGCGGCGAGCAGGCCTTTCCCGTCGAGCAATATCTTGGCCGCGTTGTCTTTTGCAAGTCGGTCGACTGCCGCGAGCGCCTCGGCCGGGGCGGCCGGCAAAAATCCCCGCGCCACGTTGGGCGCGCTGGCTGGGCGGTAGGTCTTTGGGATCTTCATCGCTGCTTTGAGCGCGATGTCGGATCGGCCGACCATCGTCGCTCGAGAGGCAAACGAAGTCAGAATACGAGACTTTGCGTACGAGTCTTTTGCGTAGCCAAGGAGCTCGGCGATGTTGGCAAAATCGTCGGCAACCTGCGCTCGCGCGTCGGCTTCATCGGCTTCATCACCGGACGCCATCTGGACGCGCGCGCGGAGCATTGCAAACTCGTTGCGGCGGGATCCCTCCACGCCGTGGTCGTACTGAGTGCGGAACGACTCTGCAAAGAGCTCCTCGATCGCAGCGAGCGCAGGTTCGACCACATCGGTGGACGTGCCACGATCGAGCTCTCGTCCAACCAGCCCGACGAGCTTTTGGATGGGCGCCATCACCGAGGCCGCGGGATCTCGTTTTGCGGCCAAGGGCCAGAAGTCGTCGAACGTGCGAAGGCCAAACTCGCGCTGCATGCGCATCCAGCTGGCAAACTCGTCCACCGGCGGATCGGACTCGCTGAGCAGACGCTTCGCTTCAGCGGGCTCGCCCACGAGGATGTAGCGTTCGGCTTTCCAGGTCAGCATCAGCCGGTCCCAGGATGGGTCGTCGATCACGAGTGCCCTAGCATGGTCCTTCCGGCCGAGATCCATCAGCTTGCCTGCCAGGTTCGGGCGCGCCCACGTCCCCATCGCGCAGTCGGCGAGCTGAGTGATTTGTTCGATCGACCACCGTTCGATGTCCGCCCACTCGGAGCCGAGCACCGCATCGGCGTTGCTCCTATTCACCAGGGGGAGGATCTTCGCCGGCGACGCCAAGACCCACACCACGCCCGCCAGGCTGTCCGCCAATCGACCTGAATCGTTTGGATCGGAACGTTTCAGCATCGACTCCACGATGCGTTGTTCAGGGAGCAACATGTATGCGTGCGCGACCGGAGCGAGGTCGTAAAGGGACCCGGACTCGAAGCACGCATCGACCACCGACGTCGCGGAGTCGATCAGGTCTTGTCTGCGATCCGCGTCTGCACCGAGGCCGTGTGCCGTATCGAGCGCGAACGCAGCCGCCAAACACGCACCGGAACCAGGCTCCACCAACCCGACGCCTTCCATAATCGCGTCCACCGCATCGTCGATTTGGCCGTGCCCCGCGAGCGCCAAGTGGACAAGAGCACGTCCGCGCTGTGGCGCGGGCACACCTTCGGCGATGCGGGTTGCCAGGTCAGCGCGATCGGCGTCGAGGCAGACCTGAATGGCCGACACGACCTCGCCCGCGATTCGTTGAGACTCACCTTGCTTCCAGGCTCCAGCATGAACATCGGCCATCGCTGCCAATGTGCGCGCGAGCAACCCGTCGACATCGAGTGTCTTCGATTTCGATTTCGATTTCGATTTCGACTTCGATTTCGACTTCGACTTCGACTTCGGTTTGCCCGCGTTGCGCGACTCTGTCGCTTTGGCCGTGTCCACCGTCAGGGCCCTCAACCCCTTCGGCACCTGTCCACCGAGGAGCGCTTCGAAATCTGCGAAGCCGATGACCGCCGCACCCTTGTCGAGAGCCTGTCGAGGTTTGACCGCCGAGACATCCGCCCCGGGAAGAAGCGTTGCTCCCTTCCACACCAAGAAGTCGAGTTTGCCGGACACCGAAGTGACCACCCGTCCTCCAGCGTCAACGATCGCTTGCTTCGCGTCCTTCTTCGGCATGCCGAAAGAGCCATAGAGGAGCCAAGTTCTACCCTCGAAAAAGTCTTCAGCCTTCATACGACACGATACGCAAACTTCCGCGTCCGTCTACCCGGCGGGAGCGAGCTCGCGTCATTGGCGGACGAAGGCGGATCTCTGGCCCAAGGGGCATATATCACCCCGCTCATTATTTTTTGACATCTCGCGAGGCGGGCTAGCTAAAAGAGGACGCTCGTAATTTCTTGACACTTCGCGGGCGGGGTCGGCTGAGCATGGGAATACGGGGACGCGGGCGAGATTCCCACGCACCTTGGCCGCGACAAGGCGAAGATCGGAATACGGGGACGCGGGCGAGATTCCCGAGCACACCCGAAGGACACAACTGGTGTGGCGAGGGTCTCCGTTCGTACTGTCTGAAAAGGCCGTGGCGGCATATGCTTGTTTCGTGCCTCATGCGAGAACTCTCTTTGCGTACGTTGCTGTGCTTTGTGCACTGATC
>JAVJHY011131694.1:35676-59814 GCA_035593235.1 Phascolosoma agassizii | reverse complement strand
CTTAAAACAAATGACACTTTAACTGAAAAAAGTCATTGGTATTTGACAATGGCATATTTAAAACTAGATGATAGGGTAAATGCAAAATTATCTTTGAAAACTTTGAGATTTCTATTTTGGAAAAATCAGATGACGCTAAGTTTCTTTTAAATGAACGAGAAAACTATTGGATTAATGAATTAGACACATATAAGAATGGATATAATTCTACACTAGGCGGAGATGGCACGTTAGGCAGAAAACATTCTATAGAAACTAGGCGCAAGATATCTAAAAGTTTGGAAACTACACATCCTTGGCGTGGCAAAAAACACTCAGATGAAAGCAAAATAAAAATGTCTAAATCTCAAAAAGGCACAAAGCTCAGCGATGAAACTCGAAGAAAAATATCATTAGCGAATAAAGGCAAAAAAGCTTCCGTTGAAAGCAAAATGAAAATGTCATTGATGAAACAGGGCGAAAAGCATCCAATGTATGGTAAAAAACATTCAGATGAAAGTAAAAGAAAAATGACAGAAGCTCGTAGCAAAGAATATAAAATAACATTTCCAAACGGCAAAACAAAAGTAATAAAGAACTTGAAGAGATTTTGTGGAGAAAATAATTTAGACAGTGGCGCCATGTGCCTAGTTGCCCGAGACAAAAGAAATCACCATAAAAATTTCACAGCGATTTTATTAGAGGATAATTAATTATGGCAGTTAATCCGTATTTTAAAAATTTTGATTGTGCTGGCGAACAGAAATTGCTCCAAAAACTAAATGATGAAGCTGTACAAATTTTTGGTATAGATGTCATCTATTTGCCTAGAGAATTCGTAAAAAAGGATATGCTTTTCGGGGAAGACACCCTTTCAAGATTCACACACGCATTTAAAATAGAAGCATACATTGAAAATATCGATGGATGGAGCGGAGATGGGGACCTCCTTTCTCGTTTCGGCCTAGAAATTAGAGACGCAGCAACTTTAGTAATGTCTCAACATAGATGGAAAGAAGTTCTTTGTAAATTTCCAGCCATCGAACGAACAAGACCAAAAGAAGGAGATTTGATCTATCTTAAAATAGGCCCCGAAACTCATGGCCATATGTTTGAAATAATGTTCGTTGAACACGAAGATCCATTTTTTCAATTAGGCGGCTTGCAAGTTTTTAAAGTTAAGATTGAAATGTTTGAGCACAGTGATGAAGATATTGATACTGGTTCACCGCAACTAGATGCAACCGACAATGAAAATTCATATCAAATTGGCATTGAACTTGGCATCGGCACCGGAAATTATCAAATTGGGGAAAATGTTTTTCAAGGAATTGATTTTACTAATGCTACATTTTCTGGTGAAGTTGTCACTTGGGATGTCACAGCAAGTCCAAATCCTTTATTAACATTAAAGAATATTACCGGTGTTTCAAATTTAACAGATGTATTGATTGGAGAAACTTCTACCGCTAGTTTTGGTTTAGTTTCTGTTCCAGACACACAAGATAATCTTAATGATCCATTAGCCGACAATGTTAATATTGAATTGGAGGCCGATGCTATTTTCGATTTCTCTGAAATTGATCCATTTTCCGATGGTGGAAATTTTTAATTATGTTCAACCACATATTTTATAATCAAACAATCCGAAAATTAGTAGTTGGATTTGGAAGCATTTTCAACGACGTAACTGTCGTTAGAACATATAACGATGGTTCCGAAAAAGAACGTTTGAAGATACCACTTTCATACGGTCCAAAATCCAAATTCATCGTAAGGATGAAACAAGATCCAAATCTTGATAAACAAGTCGCGATACAAATTCCTAGAATGTCATTTGAAATTCAAAGTATAGAATATGATGGCTCAAGAAAATTACCAAGCATCAATAAAAATATAAGAACTAAAGACCAATCAACTAAATTTGTACAATTTACTCCCGTACCTTATAATATTAATTTTGAATTAGGGGTGCTTTGTAAACATCAAGACGATGCTTTGCAGATAGTGGAACAAATACTTCCATTTTTCACACCAGATTTTACATATACATATCATGCAATTCCCCAACTAGGCATTAAACATGATATTCCAATTGTATTGAATAATGTTTCTCATGAAGATATATATGATGGAGATTTTACTGCCAGAAGAGTTTTGACTTGGACATTATCATTCACTTCCAAGGCATACATATATGGGCCCATAAAAGAAAATGGAGTTATTACAAGTATCCAAGTGGATCAATTAATTCCTTCAGGTGAATTGGAAGATCCAGTTGTTCGATCTAATACACCAAGAGTAGCCAGAGAAACTATTACACCAGATCCTCTTACGGCAACAAGTGATGATGATTTTGGATTTACTATTGACTTTGAAGAATTTGACGATGGATTAAAATATGATCCTTTTGATGGGGTTGATAAAGATCCTCCTATATAAGTGTATGAAGAAAAAAGAAAAAGATGAATTACTTGACGAAATAGTTTTAGACGCAATTGTTCAAGAACAAAGTTTCGTGGATGTTATAAATTGTCCTTCTGAGGATTTTGTTAGGTTGCGTCCAGAAAAACCACAATTACCTGTTGTTGTGGAAAAGAAAGAACTTATCCATAGTGATAATGATTTGGATAAAGATGCAAAATATATTAGAGAAAATCTTCATCAAGTTATAGAACAGAATCAAATAGCAATTAAAGATCTTTTAACTTTTTCGACACAATCTCAAAGTCCTCGCTCTTATGAAGTTTTAGCACAACTTATAAGAACTTTAAATGAAAGTAATAATTCATTGTTGGAATTGCATAGAACAAAAACTAAGATAGAAAATACTCCAAACAATGAAACTTCAGGTCCGAAGAATGTTACCAATACAGCAATATTTTTAGGCAGTACTAATGACTTAGACGAAATGCTTACCGATGCATTAAAAAAGGCTATTCCAATTGAAACAAAAACAAAATAAAGATTATTCATTATCTATCAAAAGATATTTAAATAATGCCAATTTAAAAGCTGAAGGCCAGAAAATGAAATTTGGTCAGAATCAAGTGGCCGAATATCTTAAATGTAAGAATGATCCAATCTATTTTATTAGAACATATGTTAAGATTAGAAATCTTGATGGTGGCATGGTTAATTTTGATTTATATGATTTCCAACAAGAACTTCTTGACATAATTCATGCTAATAGATTTACGATAGTAAAGTTGCCTCGACAAGTAGGAAAAAGCACGACAACAGTTGCTTATCTTTTATGGGTAGTTTTATTTCATCCTCATAATGAAATAGCAATTTTAGCTAATAAAGGGGATAGTGCCAGGACTATACTAGGTCGTTTGCGTACGGCATATGCTCACGTTCCTTTATGGATGCAACAAGGAGTGGTTCAATGGAACAAAGGTTTTATCGAACTTGAAAATAATTCATCAATTGTGGCTGCTTCTACTAACTCTAGTGCCGGTCGTTCTGGCTCATATAATATTATCATGCTTGATGAGTTTGCTTTTGTTCCCTCGAATGTAGCTGAAGAATTCTTTAAAGCTGTGTTTCCAACTATTAGTTCTGGAACAAAATCAAAGGTTATCATTGTTTCCACACCCAATGGAATGAATATGTTTTACAAAAAGTGGCAACAGGCAAAAAAAGGTAAGAGTAATTTCATTCCTTTTGAGGCAAGTTGGTGGGATGTTCCGGGAAGAGATGAACAATGGAAAGATGAACAATTTAAAGAACTCGGAGAGGAAGGTTTTCAGCAAGAACATGGCGGAGAATTTCTTGGTGCCACAAATACTCTCATTGCTGCTAGTAAGCTTAAAGTACTTTCAACTTTATTTGAAGATCCAACATTCTCAAATGGTGGTTTTGAAATGTACGAAGAACCAAAACCAGATAGAATTTATGTTCTAGTGGTTGATCCTTCGGAGGGCCAAGGTTTAGATTATTCAGCTTTTACTATTATTGATGTTACTGAAATGCCATATCGAGTGGTGGCAAAATATAGAAATTCTGTGATTTCCCCTTTAATTTTACCTAGTGTTATAGCTGGAGCCGGAGAAAAATATAATCAGGCTCATGTTTTAGTCGAGGTAAATAATAACGGTCGCGAAGTCGCTAACATACTTCACTATGAATTGGAATATGAGAATTTATTTTCTACAATTACTAGTGGCCGAAAAGGTCAGGAAATATCATCCGGTCATTCAAAAAAGGCTAAAATAGGAGTAAAAACTACAGGTTCGGTAAAAACAATAGGTTGCTCAACATTAAAAACACTTATAGAAATGGATCAATTATCCATTAATGATTTTGATATTTTATCAGAATTGACTACATTTGTTGCTAAAGGAAAAAGTTTTCAAGCTGAGGCCGGATGTAATGATGATTTGGTTATGTCTCTTGTTTTATTTGCTTGGTTAACAAATCAAAGATATTTTAAAGATTTAACTGATGGTAATGTCCGTTTGCAATTGATGAATGATAAAAAAAGAAAAGAGGAAGAAGAATCTCTCCCATTTGGTTTTATCGTTAATGGTTCTGAAGAGGAAATAACGATTGAAAAAGATGGAACTGTGTGGCACAATGTTTCGGATTGGGTTACGGAACAACAAATAAAGTTGAATGAATTAAAGGATTTGCTTTGGGGCGACGAATAGTTGTTGTATTCTATAAGTCTAGTATTTTATAAATAATACTAGATTAAGTATATTCAAAGCTTTTATAGAACACCAAAACGTGTCGTTTTTGAGAAAAACTTAAAAACATTAGAATTTAGAGGAGATTAAACATGGGTTTTCAGATATCGCCGGGCGTAAATGTAACGGAAATTGACCTTACTAATATTGTTCCCGCCGTTTCAACCACAGATGGGGCAATCGCAGGTGCTTTTCAATGGGGTCCAGTTGAAGAAATCGAGCTTATCGCAAGCGAAGATATTTTAGTTCAACGATTTGGCCGACCAAATGATGATACTTATATAGATTTTTTCACAGCCGCTAATTTTCTAGCATACGGAAATAAGCTTAGAGTGGTCCGCGTAATTGATTCACTTACTGCTGTAAATGCTAGTGTTTCTGGTGATGCTGGGGTTCTAATTAAAAACGAAACGGATTACGATGTTAATTGGTCTGCCGGTCCGGGACCAGCTCCCGCTGATGCTGATGAATTTGCTGGAAAATATCCAGGAGAGAGAGTAAACGGAGTTGAAATTTCCGTATGTGGTTCGGCCGCGGCATTCGAACAAACTCGAACACTCAGTTCAACTGGCGCTGCATTACATGAGAGTACAACTTTATCAGCTGGAGCTGATTTAGAAGATACTCTTGAAGTTGGAACTATTATATCTGATACTGTTTCAGGGGAAGAAAGAACGATAGCTTCTATCACATCTGGTACTTCAGAAGTCCTTTCAACAACCGGAACTGCGGTAGTGGGAATTGGAACAAGTTTTCTAACTACTTTATCAGCTGGAATGATGCTCGATGATGGAACGGAACGTAGGGTTGTGGTTTCTATAACCGATGATTTAAATGCTGTGCTCGATGCGGCTTTCACCGTAGATGTTGCCGCGGCGACTACCAGCACATTAGTGGTATCACTTAGTTCAGCTTTTAGTATTGATTTGGCTTTATTTTCTACTAAAATACAATGGAAATATAAATCTCTTTTTGGTATCGCACCTGGCACATCTTCTTATGTCGCTGCTCGGAGTGGTTCACAAGATGAAATGCACATTGTTATAACTGATGCTGGCGGAAATGTTACTGGTAGAGCCGGTGAAATTCTCGAAAGATATGAATTTGCATCCGCTGCTAGCGATGCGAAATCTGAAGATGGTTCTTCGACTTATTATGTCGAAGTTCTCAATCGCCAATCTTCGTATGTTTGGTGGACAGATCATCCTGCCACTGGCGTAAATTGGGGTTCTATGGCATCTGGTACAACTTTTTCAGATCCAACAACTTCTTTCACGGTCAGTCTTATTGGAGGAGTTGATGGAAATGGTATTAGCTCAGCCGACAAGATTAACGGATATGACCTTTTTAAAAATGTTGAAGAAGTTGACGTATCTTTGGTACTTGGTTCGGATGCTAATCAAGCAGTAGCAATTCACTTAATCAATAATATTTGTGAATTTAGAAAGGATTGTATTGCACTCCTTTCCCCGGAATTTGCAGACGTTGTTAATAACGCTGGGGATCCAGTTGATGATATCATCACATTTCGCTCGGCTTTACCTTCAAGTTCATATGCTGTTCTTGATAGTGGATGGAAATTTCAGTTTGACAAATATAATGACACAAATCGTTGGGTTCCTCTTAACGGAGATATCGGCGGCTTGATTGTTCGAACAGATGTAACAAGAGATCCTTGGTGGAGCCCCGCTGGATTTAATAGGGGTCAAATTAAAAATTCGATCAAGCTTGCATGGAATCCTAATAGAGCTGAACGAGATGACTTATACAAACGTGGTATTAACGCAGTGGTAACTTTCCCAGGAGAGGGAACAGTTCTCTACGGAGATAAAACATTATTGGCTAAGCCTAGTGCGTTTGATAGAATTAATGTTCGTAGATTATTCATAGTTCTTGAGAAAGCGATCGCGACGGCCTCTAAATTCTTACTTTTTGAATTCAATGATGAATTTACAAGACAAACTTTTAAGAATTTAGTTAATCCTTTCTTGAAAGATGTTCAAGGCAGAAGGGGAATTTTTGATTTTCTCGTAGTAGCCGATGAAACGAATAACACGCCCGAGGTGATTGACAGAAATGAATTCGTTGGCGACATATATATCAAGCCTGCGCGCAGCATTAATTTCATACAATTGAACTTCATCGCAGTTAGAACTGGCGTAGAATTTTCTGAAATTGTTGGTCAATTCTAAAATAATTTCTTGACACACTACCCCAACTATGGTAAAATATAATTGGGTAGTGTTTTATGAAAAACTGGATTAAAGAAAATTTATTTTGTGTAGATGGAAAACGTTTGGATTCCAATAAGTTACGCATTTTAGGAAGCCAACACCCCGCATTTTCAAGTAAAATCGCACAGGACATATTTTGGGCATCGACTTGGGCGGAACGAATTTATTGTATTTTAAATGATATTGATAAGCAACCAAAGTGCTTATATTGTGGTAATGTCACACAATATTTCAAATCCAAGAAATCTTATGCTTCTCATTGTTCCAAAAAATGCATTTCAAAATCTAAAATAACAAAAATTAAGAAAAGAAATCAATCTATAGAAAAATATGGAACAACTTGTACCGCTAATTCCAAAAGCTCTAAGTTAAAATCTAAAATAACTAGAGAAAAAAAGTATAAAATAGATCCAAAATATATTTGGCATAGGAAACATATATCAGATAATACTTGGTATAAAATTAATTCAAAAGATTGGTTGTATGAACAACATGTAATAAAAAAGCTTTCTTGTCAAGAAATCTCCGATCTGCTCAGGGATGTTTCTAAAAACTTCATATTAACTAGTCTCCGCGATAAGGGTATAATTGTTAAGAGACATAATCAATCAGCCCCAGAAAGAGAAATAACAAGCTTTATAAAGTCAAAAACTGACTTAGAAATTATCACAAATGACCGAACATCTATAGCCCCTTTTGAGTTAGATATTTATATACCATTACATAAAATTGCGATTGAATATCATGGACTCTATTGGCATTCATACGATCACGTTGAATCTTCACATGAAAGAAGACGACATTACTATAAAAAAGAGAAGTGCGATAGTTCTGGAATTGATTTGTTACAATTTTTTGAAGATGAATGGCTTAACAAAAAAGATATATGCAAATCAATGATATTATCTAGATTGGGAATTCACAAAAAAATTCACGCAAGGAAATGCATCATAAAAGAAATTCCAACCAAAGAAAAGAATGCTTTTTTAGAACAAAATCATCTCCAAGGCAAATGTGGATCCAAAGTCAATCTTGGACTCTATCATGAAGATGAACTTGTTGCCTTGATGACTTTTGGTGTTCCAAGGTTTAATAAGAACTTTGATTGGGAATTGATCCGCTTTTGTAACAAATTAAACACTCAAGTGGTTGGTGGTGCATCAAAGCTCCTAAAGAATTTCCAAAGAAACCATGAGGGATCTATGATATCTTATGCTGATAGAAGGTATTCAAATGGTAATTTATATACCAAATTGGGGTTTAATGCTATGAAAAATAACACAAATCCCAACTATTATTATACTAAAAATCAAATTAGATATACGAGAATGCAATTTCAAAAGCATAAACTAGTCAAAAAACTAGTTAATTTTGATCCTAAATTAACTGAAGCTGAAAATATGTTTGCAAACGGCTTCAAAAGAATTTGGGACGCCGGGAACTTTTCTTTTATCCTTTCCAAATAACACCACAGTTCACCTAAATATTCGTAACTTATAAATATAGATATAAGTTTCAATTGATATGCTGATTAGGAGAACAAAGCATGGCGTTTAATATAGATGATCTTAGAGCAAATCTAAATCTGGGCGGAGCACGTCCTACTCTATTTGATGTATTAATTACAAATAAAATAGATGGCTCTGCGGATCAAAAGATGCAGTTTACCTGTAAAGCCGCTCAACTTCCTGCCGCCACGGTTGGGGTTGTTGAGGCTCCTTATTTTGGCAGAAAAATAAAGTTGGCGGGTGATAAGACATTTGATGAATGGACCGTAACGGTAATAAATGACGAAGATTTCGTTGTAAAAAATGCAATGGAGGCCTGGCATCAAGCAATAAATTCACATGCACCAAATCTCAGGGAAGGCGGAGCAACATCAGCACCAGCTACTTATAAAAGTCAAGCACAGGTTCGACAATATTCGAAAGATGGTAACATAATTAAAGTTTATAATTTCGATGGACTTTGGCCTTCTGTTGTCGGAGCAATTGATGTTTCTTGGGAAAGCAATGATGCACTAGAGGAATTCACGGTTACATTTCAATATGATTTCTGGGAAACTGGTTCAAACGTTAACGCTATTTCAAAAATTATTTAATATCCACAACTTGAAAACTCGGAGCCTAGATATTAGGCTCCGTTTAAATACTAATTATGAGGTGGCATGAGTTTACTAGAAAATTTATTTGCTTTTCGTTCAACCGAAAAAGATAAACAAAAGGAATCACAAGAGCAAAGCGAAAGACCTTCTTTTGCTATACCCACAGATCAAGATGGTTCTCTTCTTACGTTTCCGGGGGCTTTCGGCTCTCAGTTCATAGATCTTGGCGGTGAATTTCAATCAGAAAATCAATTAATCACACATTATAGAGAAATGGCACTCCACTCTGAAATGGATTCTGCTATTTCTGATATTGTAGATGAATCCCTTGTATTAGATTCTAAAAATGTTCCAGTCGCTTTAAATCTAGAAAATGTAAAAATGCAAGTCGGTACAAAAGCTAAAGTTCAAGAAGCCTTTACCGAAATCATGACACTTTTAAATTTTCGAAAGCAAGGATTTGATATTTATCGACAATGGTACATTGATGGAAAATTATATTATCATACTATCATAGATCAAAAAGATGAAAGAAAAGGCATTGCAGAATTAAGATATATTGATCCAAGACAAATTAGAAAAGTAAGAGAAATCGAAAAGAAAATTGATGAGGTTTCAGGTGTTGAGTTATTTGTGGTGAAAGATGAATTTTTCGCTTATCATCCACAAGGTTTTCAATTTGGCCAACAAGTTGGGTTAGGATCTGGTTTGAGAATTGATAAAGATGCCATAGCCTATGTACATTCTGGATTGTTTGATCAACATCATAAGATGATAATTTCTCATTTACATAAAGCCATTAAACCACTAAATCAAGTGAGGATGATCGAAGATGCTTCGGTCATTTATAGAATTTCTAGGGCACCAGAGCGCAGAATTTTTTATATTGACGTTGGTTCTTTGCCAAAATCTAAAGCCGAACAGTATTTGCGCAACATGATGACTAAATATAAAAACAAATTGGCTTATAATCCAGTAACCGGAGAAATTGCTGATAAAAATAAAAGATATCAAACTATGCTTGAGGATTTTTGGCTTCCTAGAAGAGAAGGTAGCCAGGGCACACAAATAGAAACTTTGCCAGGTGGGGAAAATTTAGGGGAAATTAGAGATATAGAATATTTTCTAAGCAAACTTTATAAATCTCTTAATATCCCAAGCAGTAGATTAGAAGATGGAAATGGATTTAATTTAGGACGTTCATCGGAAATACAAAGAGATGAATTGAAATTTACGAAGTTCATACATAGATTAAGAACAAGATTTTCTCATTTATTTGATACTCTTTTAGAGAAGCAACTTATACTCAAAAACATTATTGTGCCTGATGAATGGGAAGCGATAAAACAAACTCTAGTATATGAATTTCAATCCGATAGTCAATTTACTGAGTTAAAGGAAAGTGAAATTTGGACAGAAAGATTTTCACTTTTAAGTGCTGCTCAAGAGGCAATTGATACGGGATATGTGTCTAGACAATGGATTAAAGATAATGTTCTTAGATTAACGGATGAAGAACAAAAAACCATTGAAAAAGAAATAAAAGCCGAAGAGAAGGAAAGAGAAGAATTTCCAACTCCAGCAGAAAGGGAATCTCAAGATAAAGAGGTTAATCCGAATAATATTAATACTGATGATTTTGAGGGAGACGAAAATAATGGCTCGTAGAGGCGGAAGAATAAATAAAGGCCGCGAGGTGGTATCATATCAACCGGCAAAAGAAATCAGGGAATTTATTACTGAGCCTGTAGAGGAAGAACCAATCGTAATTTTAGATGAGCTTGTTGTACGAGAATTTATTACCGAACCAGCTCCAGCAGATCCTATAAACGAATATATAGAAAAACCAAAAAAGAAAAAGAAAAGGAAAAAAGACAATGAGTGAGAAAATTAATGATCTTGTACAAGCTTGCAGAGATCAAGAGCCTGTAACTGCTCTCGCTGCTTTTGCGGCTGCTATCAAAGACAAATTACAAACCGCTTTGGATAATAAGAAAATTGAGGTAGGTTCAACGCTCTTTTCTAAGCCGAATGAAAAATAATATTGTTAATTTGATACGCTTTGTTTCAGATGAAAATATTAAAGATTTTCATGAACAAACAAAAAGTATCCTTAATAAAATAAAGGAACACAAACTCGAAAGATTTGGTTCACGAGTTAAGCGTGAGATATTAAATATATATGATATTAAAGAAGATGTAGTTGATATTTTGAGAAATATAGTTAATACAAAGAGTGCTAAAATAGTTAAATTTAAAGATGGTAGCACAACTAGGGTAGATTTGTTTCGTGCTAGTGCTTTGGTGAAAGTTTATGATGCTTTAAAGTCACAAAACCAAAAGAAGATGAGAGAACATCTTATCAAAAACAAAGCAGAATTTAAAAATATGCTTGATTTTGCTTTAGCTAACACAAGGTAAACTATAATGAAATTAATCGTCGAAACTATAGAAAATGTTGAATTTGTTACAGAGGAAAAAAACGGTAAAAAAGATTTTTTCATAGAAGGGATATTTCTTCAAGCCGATATAGTTAATCGTAATGGTAGACGTTATCCTATGGGTATCTTAGAGAACGAAGTAAATCGTTACGTTAAAGAAAAGGTACAAACTAATAGAGCGTTGGGCGAATTAAATCATCCAGATGGCCCAGCAATAAATCTTGATAGAGCATCACATATCATAACATCTCTTAAAAGAGAAGGTAATAATTTCATAGGCAAAGCCAAAATTCTTGACACCCCTATGGGCAGAATTGCCAGGGGCATCATGGAAGGTGGTGGCCGGTTGGGAGTTTCTTCAAGAGGTATGGGTTCAATGCGAGCAATCAATGGTATTAATGAAGTACAAAAAGACTTTCATCTTGCTACTGCTGCTGATATTGTGGCAGATCCGAGTGCCCCAGAGGCGTTTGTTAATGGAATTCTTGAAGGAAAAGAGTGGGTTATGGTGAATGGGAAGATAACAGAACAAGCGGTTGATACATATAAGAAACAGATACACCGTGCAAAAATGAATGAAATTGAAGAGTTAATGGCGAGATTGTTTGAAGACTATTTGAAAAAAATAGACTTAAAATTATAAAATCAATAAATATATAAGATAAAAGAATTTTCAATCGAGCTTCATGATTTTAATGGCTATAGGAGAATAACAGATGTCACATAGAAAGTCCTTGGACGAGAAGATTGCGGATTTGCTTGAGCAAAAGAAAGAAGCAGAAACGGATCTAAAAAAGAAAGACAAAGAAAAAGAAGATGCGGAAGCTACGGTTGATGAAAGCGACGCTAAGCACAAACGCGCCGCTGATAAAGATCAAAAAGAAAAAGAAGAGTTAAGTAAAGTTAAGCAAGAGTCTGTTGATAAGAAAGATGATGAAGAAGAGGATGACGAGGAAGAGATGAAAGACACCTCCGAGCAAAAAGATGTTGACGCTGAAGATGACGCTGAGGATGATGATGACGAGGAAGAGATGAAAGAAAGTGATGCTAAACACGGCCGTAAAGCCGATAAAGAGCAACGAGAAAAAGCTGATAAATTAGAGAAAGCAAAAGGACAAGATTCTACGAAAGAGGTTGATTCTGATAATAAGAAAGCTTTTGACTATATTCAAAAGAAACCTAATTTTTCAGTTAGCGAAGATATAGAAGCTCTTTTTAATGGTGAGCAACTTTCCGAAGAATTTAAAACTAAAGCAACTACTATCCTTGAAGCTGCCGTAAATCGTCAACTTGATAAAGCTCTTGAGAAAATTCAAGAAGATATCAAGGAAAGACTTGATGAGCAAGCAGAAGTTCAAAACAAAGTTCTTGTTGAGCAAGTAAGTAAGTATCTTGACTATGTTGTTGAGAATTGGATGGAAGAAAATAAATTAGCTATCGAACGCGGATATGCAATTGAAACTACCCAAGATTTCATTTCTGGTTTAAAGGGTCTTTTTCAAGAGCATTATGTTGAAGTTCCTGATGTTCCTAAAAATGTTTTGGATGATATGCAAGACAAAAACGACACATTAGAAAAAGACCTTAATGAAGCTCTTAACAGAATTATTGACTTGAAGGGGAAGAATGAAGAGAAAGTGAAAGATAAAGTCTTTCATGAAGTAACTTCACAACTTGCCGATACTCAAGTAGACAAGTTTCGGGAACTTTCAGAAAGCGTTGAGTTTTCTGAGGCCGAAGATTATCGTGGCAGACTTAACACGATAAAGACAAACTATTTTCCAACTGGCAATAAGAATGTTGCCGAAATTGGGGATTCGGTTGATGGAGGCTTTGATGAAAAAGCACCGTCGCCTCAAGTTAAAGCTTATGCTGATGCTATTACGAGATCACTTAATCATAAAAAGACATAATTTAATAATAAAAAGGAAACAATCATGTATTTAACCGAAGATTTAAAAAACAAATGGGGATCAATTCTCGAACATGAGGATTGTACGCCAATTCTAGAACCATCGCGCAAAGCAGCCGTAGCACAAATGTTAGAAAATACGGAAGATGCTATTCGAAAAGAAGGTGGATATTCTATGCAGTCTTTGACCGAGGCTCCTGCTAACCAATCTGGTGCATTTCCAAATAATCCAAATCTACAGGGTTATAATCCTGTTTTGATTTCATTATTAAGACGTGCAATGCCAAATCTTATGGCATTTGATGTTGCTGGTGTACAACCAATGAGTGGTCCAACTGGATTGATTTTTGCAATGCGCTCAAAGTATACTTCTCAAGGTGGTGTTGAAGCACTTCATAATGAAGCTAATACTGCTTTTAGTTCTGATAATACTCCAGATCATATTGGAACTACTGATGACATGTTGCCTTTAACAGGAACTGCGATTCCTGGGGATCCTCTTAGTGACTTTGTCGCTGCTCCAGTTTCTAGCTTTGCAACAGGTCAAGGACTAACTACTGCTGAGGGCGAAGCTCTTGGTGATGGTGTTGCTCCTGAATTTGCTGAAATGGCATTTAGTATTGATAAAGTAACCGTTGAAGCTAAAACCCGCGCACTTAAATCTGAGTATTCAATGGAAATAGCTCAAGATTTAAAAGCTATTCATAATCTTGATGCAGAAACTGAGCTAGCAAATATTCTTTCTAGTGAAATTCTCACTGAGATTAACCGAGAATTAGTACGGTCGATTTATTTGATTGCTGTTCCAGGTGCTCAAGAGCCTGATATTGCTGTTCCTGGCGTTTTTGACTTAAATGCTGATGCTGATGGTCGTTGGTCTGTTGAGAGATGGAAAGGCCTTATGTATCAACTCGAAAGAGATGCTAACGCTATTGGAAAATCAACTCGTAGGGGTCGTGGAAATTTCATGATTTGTTCTTCGAATGTTGCTTCTGCTCTTTCAATCGCTGGATTGTTAGATAGTGCGCCAGCTCTTAAAGATAATTTGAGCCATGATGGTGATAATGGTAACACTTTCGTAGGTGTTCTTAACGGTCGTATTAAAGTATATGTTGATCCATATTCAAATACTTCTGGAAAGGATTTCTATGTAATGGGTTATAAGGGTTCTAGTCCTATGGATGCCGGATTATTTTACGCTCCATATGTACCCCTCCAAATGGTCCGTGCAGTTGGCGAAAATAGTTTCCAACCTAAGATAGGTTTTAAGACACGTTATGGTATGGTGGTTAATCCATTTTCTAGCATAACCGGAGACGCTGACGGAGTATTGAGAGTATCGTCGAATATTTACTACCGACGAGTACAAGTATCCAATATCTTAGTATAATCAACAACTTAGATAAATAGTGGGCTGCTTAGGTGTGGCCCACTAATAAAGATTTTTAAAAGAAAAGAGCTAAATTTATTTTTAGCTCTTTTTTTATTGACTTTTTTGGTGATATTGAATATAATAAGATTATGCGAAAACCAAAAAAATATTATGAGTCCATTTCTAAAGAATGTATCTTAAATCTTAATCGGGGTGGTCTTTCTCAAGCTGAAATTGCACAGACATTAGACATCAGTAAATATTTTTGCAGGAAATTATTTAAAAAATTTAATATTCCTATTTCTAATAGAAGAACAAAACCACATTTAGACAAAGACTTATTGATATTGGAACATCATATTAATAGGTTAACTTTAAAAGAGATCCAAGATAAATATAGTCGTTCTAAATCATCACTTCGAAATACTTTTCAAAAATATGATATAAAAGTTATTGATAATGTGGTAGAGAAAAATAAAAGAAATAGAGAACAAAAATTTGAGAATTTGGACTTAGATGCTGTTTACGGAAACTTAACTAAATTCGAAATACAAAAGAAATATAATATTGGCCAATATTATTTAGATCAAAAATTCGAAGAAGATGAAATCGAAAATAAGTTTTTCAATCAATCGGCTCAAGAAAGGGAAGTCATATTTTATTTAAATGAAAGGGGAATTACCAATATAAAACCCAACTCCCGTGATGTTATAAATGGAGAAATTGACATATATTTACCAGATTTTGATTTGGGTATTGAAATGCATGGATTATATTGGCATTCCGAGACATCAAAAAGAAATATCCCAAAAAAATATCACTTAAATAAAGCCAATTCAGCAAAAGAGAATAATGTCACATTACTTCAGTTTTTTGAGGATGAATGGCAAAATAAAAAAGATATATGTAAATCGATTATTTGTTCCCAGATCAATTTGTGCGATAGTATATTTGCGAGAAAATGTAAAATTAAAGTCTTTGAGCAGAAAAAAAATAAAGAAATCAGAAATTTTATTGATGAGAATCATTTACAAGGCAATACCACCGCAAGTGTATACTTAGCCCTTTTATTTGAAAATGAAATAGTTTGTGCCATGTCATTCAGAAAACCGAGATTTGGAAAAAGTTCATTAAATGATTGGGAAATCATAAGGTTTTGTAATAAGAAATTCGTTAGAGTTACGGGTGGTGCATCCAAACTATTTTCTTTTTTTCTTAAAAATTTTGATGTTAATATTATCACTAGTTATGCGGATAGAAGGATATCTGAAGGAAAATTATATAAAAATCTTGGGTTTGATATGATCAAAGAAACAGAACCAAATTATTTTTACATTATCAATAAAAAAAGGTCATCAAGGATGAATTGGCAGAAAAGTAAATTAAAAAATAAATTATCCGTATATGATAGTTCATTAACAGAAGTTGAAAATATGAGAATAAATGGATATTTTCGAATATTTGACGCCGGCAATTATTTATTTAAGAGATATTTGAGATAATAAGTAAGAAGCATAATCATGAATAGATATACAAAACTCAACAAAATTTTCCAATTAAGGAATAAAGTAAATGGCCTATGGTGGGGCGGCATCCGAGGTTGGTCAAAAAAGCCGAAAGTTTATATAAAACTTGCTGATTTGCGTAAAGCAATATCTTATCACAAAGATGCATGGATCAAATTGAACAAAATATCAGATAAAACGGTCATTGAATTGGAAATTACAGATTTTATACTCAAAAAACACTCAACGACACCAATAGACATGGAGAAATAAATGCCTATCCAACCAGAAAACATAAATTTTTTACATGATAATAAATTTCAATTGAGCTTTAGTATTCTCCCTGGGATTACATATTTTATGAATGAAATTTCTTTGCCAGGTCTAACGTTGCCAACAGCCGATTTTCAAAATCCCCATTCTCCAATAAAAATTCACGGGGATACATTACAATTTGATAAATGGTCGATTGGCTTCAACGTTGATGAGGATTTTAATTCTTGGCTAGAGATATTTAATTGGATGAATGGCTTAGGAAAGCCAAGAAGCTTTGATCAGTTTAAATCAAGGAAAGCTAAAGAGAATTTACCGAAAGGTGTCATACTCCCGCAAACGGAAAACGCTGCCCTATATTCGGATGCAACTTTATTAATACAATCAAGTTCAAAGAACACAAAAATAATTGCCCAATTTTCTAATATTCATCCAATATCTTTAGCACCGTTGCAATTTACATCTAAAGAGAGTGATGTCAACATATTAATTTCATCAGCAACTTTTGACTATGACTATTACACAATAGAAGTCAAATAGATATGAGTAATTTTGATTATGAGAGGGAAAATTATGCCGAAGAGTAAAAAACTACCATTTGATCAAGTTAAGATTGGCTATGCAGATTTCAAGTTAACGGCCTTAACTGAAAAAGATGCAGGAAGGCGATTGATTGATGGTGAGTGTCACCTAAAAGAACAAGAAATTGATTATGATGCCTCTATGAGTGAGCAATTGGTGATGAATACTCTTTTGCATGAAATTGGCCATGCAATAGTTCATGTCTTTGGTATTAAGTTCAAAGATGAGGATTATGAGGAACATTTTGTCAATGCGTATAGCGGCGCATTGGTCACGGTTTTGAGAGACAATCCACAAATTTACAAGCATTTTGGCAAAGTGTTTAATATATTAAAGGATGAGAAATAATGAAATTAGATGAAATATTAAATCTTTGGTCGGGTGATTGTAAAATAGATCGTGGTGCTCTTGATGCCGAGGCATTAAAAATCCCAGAACTCCATAGTAAATATTATAAAGTATTTTTTCAAGAACGTATGGTACTAAAGAAAAAAGAGTTTGAATATAAAAAGCTCTATCTACGGAAAATGGAATATTACGAAGGTAGAATGGATCAAGCCGAACTTGATGCAAATAATTGGGAACAATTTGATATCAAAGTGATTAAGAAAGATGTCCCAACTTATATCGAAGGCGACGATGATGTTATCAACTATCTTATAGCACTTCAATATCAACAAGAGAAGGTCGATTTATTAAAAAGCATATTGAATTCGATAAACACTAGATCATTTCAAATCAAAGATGCTATAGAGTTTCTTAAATTTACACAGGGAAATTTTTAGTGGAAATTGAAGACCAAGACCATGAATTACTAGCAAATGTATTAGCGAAAGTTGTGGCGGCTTTTTTAGGAAATAAAGAAGCCATCTATGTTGAATGGGATGATTTTCGGTATCTTGTCTATTTTGATGATAATCATCTTGGGGTTATTAGTGCTGAAGACCACGAAAATTTCCAAGATTTGGCAAAATTTAAAATCGTTGAGGTTCATTGATATGGATGAGATAAAAGAAGAGAAAATAGGCTTTTGTAAAATTCGTTTAACCCATAAATTTACTGGTATTTCAGTGGAGGGTAATACGATGAGCCGAAAGCAATTAATTGAAAAATTATTTTCTTTATTGCGGGAAATATTGTAATGAAATTAATCGTGGCTGGCTCAAGAGATTATACTAATGTTGAACTAATTTACCATATTTTAGACATTTGGAAATCTGAAATCATTGAGATAGTATCAGGCACAGCAAAAGGAGCGGATACTATTGCTTCAACTTGGGCAATTAAAAATAATATATCACTTAAAGAAGTTCCCGCCGATTGGAAAAAACATGGTCGCTCAGCTGGGCCTATTCGCAACGGTGAAATGGCTGAATATGCGGATACACTCTTTGCTTTTCGGGAAAATGAAAGCAAAGGCACATCTAATATGATTAACCAAATGAAGAATATCAATAAACCACACATCGTGTGGGATAATTCGAATAACATCACAGTTGAGAAATTTATAGATTCCGGCCATGATGTTAGAGTGTTTGACCATTTGTCAATTATTCAAAAGTTTTTTATGTAGTTCTCGGCTACTTATCGAAAATCACACCATCTATATATTGGTGTGGAAACTATTAAAATACATAAGTTAGACGAGGTTTTTTTATATATAGAAACCGAGCCAGGAATAGAAAGAGAATTGTCCGAATTCTTTAAATTTCGCGTGCCAGGCTATAAATATATGCCCAAATACAAAGCAGGCGTTTTTGATGGATATATCAGATTATTTAATAAATTCACTAAACAACTTTATCTTGGCTTATTTCCTTATGTAATAAAATTTGCTAGAGATAGAAATTATCAACTCCAAGTTGGTGATAATATCATCCAAAGAGAAAATACCTCTTATAAGGATATTGAGCTTTTCTTGGAGAAATTAAAGTTGCCTTTTCAAGCAAGGGATTATCAGATAAACACTTTAGTAAAATCGATAAACAGCCAAAGAAGATTAATCCTTTCCCCTACTGGCTCAGGAAAAAGCGTTTGTATATATGGCTTGATCCGCTATTATAATAAAAAGACACTACTGGTGGTTCCAACTATTTCCCTAGTATCTCAAATGTATAATGATTTCGCGGAATACTCAGCCAATGATAAATCATTTGATGTCGAGAAAAAATGCCATAAAATCTTTCAAGGCCAAGAAAAAAATTCAAATAAACAAATTTACATTTCGACATGGCAAAGTCTTTTTCGGATGCCTAAAAAATATTTTCAACAATTTGATGTTGTTATTGGAGATGAGGCTCATTTAATGAAAGCCAATTCATTAAAATCTATCTTGGAAAAATTAAGTAATGCCAAATATCGTTTTGGAACTACAGGAACACTTGATGAAAGTAAAACTCATAAATTAGTTCTTGAGGGTTTATTTGGTACGGTTTATCAAGCAACCACTACTAAAAAATTAATGGATAAAAAACAGCTTGCAAACCTAAATATTAAATGTGTGGTATTGAATTATAGTGATAAAACGAGAAAGCAAAATAAGAAATTAAAATACCAAGACGAGATAAAGTTTTTAGTTAATAATCCAGCAAGAAATGAATTTATTTCAAATCTTGCCGTAAAAATGAAATCAAATACGTTGGTACTATTCCAGTATATTAAACATGGACAAGAATTAGCAAAATTAATTGAAAATCGGATTGATAAAAAACGAAAAATATTTCTAGTTTATGGAAACACCGATAAGGATACTAGGGAAGAAGTAAGAAAGATAACCGAGAAAGAAACAAATGCTATTATAGTTGCCTCGGTAGGAGTTTTTAGCACCGGAGTTAATATAAAGAATTTGGTAAATATTATTTTCGCGTCACCATCAAAATCAAGAATTAGAACTTTACAGTCGATTGGTAGGGGGTTGAGAATAGGGAGGTCGAAATATGCAAATCTATATGATATAGTTGATGATATATCTTATAAATCTTTTAAAAACTTTGCTTTAATTCATTTTATAGAGCGAATGAAAATATATAATGCGGAAAAATTTAAGTATGAAATTTTCAATCTGCAATTAAGGGAAACGCTGGATGACAACTCGAATTCTAAAATTAATAAACGGTGATGATGTAATTTGCGAACTTATAGAAAGTCATGGGGAAAAATATAAAATTAAGAATGCTTTAAGAATAATTGAAAAATATAATCAAAAGCAAGACACTCATAATATTTTTATGATCAAATGGCTTCCATATACATCTGAAACAATAATTCAAATTCCAATAAATCAAATTATTGCTTTAATTATGCCAACTGAAGATGTTGAGTGTTATTACTATCAAAGAACGGATGAAATATTTTCTGTTCTTGAAAATGAAATGGATATCACGGAAGAAGATGTGATGTTGCTTAATGATTTCGAGGACATGATATCGGAATTACCCGATGATGATGATATCATCCATTAACAGAAAATTTTGTGTTTTTTTCCTCTTTAATTTCGGTAACTTACGAGAGGTAAATTAAAGGAAAATTGCATTAAAGTAACTGAGGTAACACCCATTTAATTTTATTGCTATAGATTTAATGAAAATGATATAAGTGACTGAATATATTACATATATTAGAAATTCCTTGACATCATATATGAATTTTGTTATTCTTTGGTAATAATAGAAGAATTTAACGAAATATTAATGGATAATGAATGATGTTTACCCAAGATTATAAGAATGAATTAACACAATATATTTTTGACGAAACACACAAAACAACTCAAGGATTTGAACAAACCGCAAACAATATCATTTATTTTATAAAGTCATCTTCTATGTTTAAAGTATATGGTAATAATGTATCCCTATGGACGGATGCAATAAATCTATGGAATGTATTAGATACAGAAAACAATATTCGAGATATTACCAAAGATTATTGCAAATCGGGTTTTACGGGTCTTGAGGATACGGTTAATAAGATTGAAAATCTTTTTAATAAATCCACTACATTATCAAATAATAATTTTAAGCCTGTACCATGTGGAAACGTTTCTCCGCAGCCAGATACAGGTATGAATCTCGTCTTTGAGCGAAGGGACTTTGCAAAAGGTTGGAATATAGATAGTTCTGGCAATATGAAAAGTGGGCCGTGTTGCGGGGATCCAGGAGATTGCGGCAATAAATCATGTGGCTCAGCACTTTGCATCGATAATACTCCATATGATAATTCTGAAATGCAATTTAATATTCATAAAGTAACCGTTACTGCTAAAATTCGTGCTCTTAAAGCTGAGTATTCAATGCTTGATACTGAATTATTTCTCGATCAAGCATTTGATGCCGCACTTAGAGAAGCTACTGAGGAATTGCAGAGCCCAAGAACAAAATATGATTATAATATGGACATGCTTGATATGATAGATAAGCAAATTCTAGAAGCTATTACATATCAGGAAGTTGAGGAATTGAGTCAATTAAGAACCAAGACTTTAGAATTAGCAAACCAAGCTTATTATCAAATGAGATATTCTGATAAATTAACAAATCAAAAATAAATTCTAGATTAAAGTTCTTGCTATTTGTCTTTAAATTTGCTATAGTTGACATATGAAAGCCAAATGTAGTAAGAAAAAAAATGACTATAATGATTATGTTGTTAATGCTGATTTTTTCGAAGCAATGGTTGCGTGGCTGAACGAAGTTAAAAAAGCCGATGATGATGATAAACCAAGACCAAACGTCCCCGACTATGTTGGTGAATGCCTTTTTGCTATTGCTACTAACTTATCATTTAAACATAATTTTATCAATTACCCATATCGAGATGATATGGTAATGGATGGCGTTGAAAATTGTCTCAAATACATCACAAATTTTAATCCAGAAAAGTCGGATAATCCGTTTGCTTATTTTACTCAAATAACTTATTGGGCATTTGTGAGAAGAATTCAAGTAGAGAAAAAACAATTATATGTGAAATATAAATCTATTCAAGATAGTATAATACACGACGATGACGTAACTGCCACTCAATATGGTAGCGATCATGCGAACTCCCAAATGGGTGATTTCATACAAGAATTCGAAGATAAGAAAAAGGCCAAAAAGCAAGCTAAAGAAAAACCATCGAAGTCCGTGATAACAGATTTAATGAACATATTATGAAAATTGCTGTAATTGCAGATACACATGCCGGTGCTCGTAATGATACAGAAGTATTTAATGACCATTTCTTAAAATTTTTTGCAGAGATATTCCTTCCATACATAGATAATCACCAAATAAAAACCATTATTCATTTGGGTGATGTATTTGACCGTAGAAAATATGTTAATATAAAAACATTGAATAATTGGAAAATGCATGTCTTTGATCCTCTTCGAGACAGAGATATCGAAATGCATATTATCGTGGGAAATCACGATACTTATTTTAAATCAACAAATGAAATAAATTCCCCATCGGAGCTTCTTTTTGAATATTCTAATTTTAAAGTTCATAGTAAGCCATCAACTATGAATATAGATGGCTTGGATATTTGCATATTGCCGTGGATAAATGACAACAATTTACCAGAAACATTAAAGGAAATATCAACAACCAAAGCCGAAATAGCTATGGGTCATCTTGAGATTAAAGGCTTCGATCAAATACGAGGACATGTCAATCATGATAGGGGCTTTGCCAAAGTCGAATTTCAAAAATTTGATGCGGTATTCAGTGGACATTTCCACCATAGATCCACCATCGGTAATATTTCATATGTTGGCTCGCCTTATGGTTTTGTGTGGTCTGATTGGAATGATAGCCGTGGCTTTCATGTATTTGATACAAAAACTAGAGATATGGAATTTATAGAAAATACAAATGAAATATTTCATAAAATATATTATAAGGATGAAACAATAACTAAAATGATTGATTATTCTTATATCAAAGATTGTTATGTGAAAGTTATTGTTGAGGAAAAAACAAATCCATATTTGTTTGAACAATTTCTTGATAAGCTTTATCAAGAAAATCCAGCAGATTTAAGTGTTGTGGATGTCCATGATGATTTAGATGATGAGGATCCAGAAACGATAGATCAAGCAAAAGATACAATGACTATCCTTCGCGAATATATTAATCAGATTGATATAACCGAAAACAAAAATGAATTAATAGCTCTTATGCAAGAGTTATATAGTGCGGCAGCGGATATTGAGGTTTAAGTATGGAATGCAATACGATCAAATTTATTGGTAAAAATAATAAAGAAATATGTAATGTTGATGAACTTGGGATTTGGATAATACAACATTCTTGGAATAGTGATCCAAAAACTACCGCTCAATTATTGTTTGAGAACTTTGAAGTTATTTGGTCACACTCATTTTCATTTGATGAAAAAATAGATAGACAAGTCATTTTCTCTTGCAATAATAAAAAAGTTATTAAAGTAATGAGAGACAGTATAGAATTTCATCCATCATTAATTATACCGGATTATTATACGGAAAAAAGCATTAATTTGTTGCAAAAAATGTGGAAAGATAGTTCTACTAAGATTTAATCATGGTTTTTTTTCAAAAAATAAAATGGAAAAATTTTCTAGCTACCGGAAATAATTTCATTGAAGTTGAATTGGATAAGTCTAAGACTAGTATTTTGCTGGGACCATCAGGTAGTGGCAAAAGCACTTTGCTTGATGCTATTTGTTTTTCCTTATTTGGCAGAGCTTTCCGAGCAATTAATAAAGATCAATTAGTTAATTCAGTAAATGAAAGAGATTGTTTAGTTGAAATTGAATTCAAAATAGGAACTAAACAATATTTGGTTCGTAGAGGCATTAAGCCAAATATATTTGAAATATATCGTAATGGAAAATTGATCGAGCAAGATGCCAGTGTTTATGATTATCAAGGGAAACTTGAAAAACAAATATTGAAATTCAATAGGAAAACATTTACTCAAATAGTTGTTTTGGGGGCCTCAAATTTTACCCCTTTTATGCAATTAAAGCCCTCTGATAGAAGAATTATAATAGAAGAATTATTGGATATAGAAAT
>JAVJHY011131694.1:0-35666 GCA_035593235.1 Phascolosoma agassizii | reverse complement strand
ACAAATAGTGGAGTGGTATTACAGCAAGAATAATAGCTAGATGAAAGTAAAAAAACACAGGAAAGACTTTATGAAAAATTTCGGCTTTTAAAATGTGTGATTTTTACCTCATTACACGAAATGTACCATGATATGTATTTAGCGCGCCAAAAATTAGATCACATGATCTTCTTGTTAGAAACTCTTATAAATAAAACAGATCAAAACTAGTAACGTGAACCTCAGAAAGAAAAGGAAATTATATTACATGAGAAATACGTTAAGAGTTTGTCCAAAGACAAAAACTTAAAAATAGCGAAAAATAAAGAAGATATTGAAAAAAATTTACTCCAAGTTGATTTATTAAAGAATTTAATTGTTGGAATTGAGCAATCAGTGATTATACTTGAAGAAAAAATTAAAGATGAGAATTCAACTAATTCCAATGTTCAAAGATTTTATGATTTACAAAATCAAATAGAACGGAATGTTAAGAAAGCCGAAAATGAAATTAATTTTTATGTGGATCATGATGATTGTCCTACTTGCAAACAATCAATTGATAAGTCATTTAAAGAGGCTGAGGTACAAAGAAAACAACAAAAACTTTTGGAATTTTCTGATGGATTAAAACAAATAGAAAATACTATAAGTTCATTTGAAAATAGATTAAGTGAAATACATTCCATTAAAAAAAGTATAGAAGAGAATAACAAAGAAAAAAGAAACAATGCATCTTCTATCAAGGCTTTGGTTAGTTATATCAAAAGACTTAAATTTGAAAACGAAGAATTAGAAAAGCCAAAGAAAAGAATATCTGATGGAAAAGAAAATATTAAATCTCTAATAAATGATAAGAATATTTGTGTTGAGCATACAAAAAACTTTGCAAATTTTAGGGCTTTATATGATACTAGTGGAAATCTTTTAAAAGATGGGGGAATTAAGTCTAGAATTATAAAACAATATTTGCCTTTAATAAACAAATATGTCAACAAGTATTTAAATTCCATGACTTTTTTTGTTAGTTTTCATTTAGATGAGGAATTTAACGAAAGCATTAAATCGAGAGGAAGAGATACATTTTCATATTCAAATTTCTCGGAAGGGGAAAAGCAAAGAATTGACTTAGCTTTATTATTTACTTGGAGAGCCATCGCCAGGATGAAAAATTCAGTAAATACCAATCTTCTCATTATGGATGAAGTATTTGATAGTTATTTGGATAATGCCGCCACCGAAAATGTGATTGAATTATTAAATTCGGAATTATTTAATAAGACTAATATTTTTGTAATTTCACATAAAGATACCATAGCTGATAAATTTCATCGTGTTATTCGATTTAATAAAGTAAAAAGTTTTAGTAGAATAGAATAATTTCAACTAGTTATAAATTTGACAGAAATAGGTGTTTGTGATAATATAAAATTATATAATATTGTGGGAGTGATAATGGACAAGCAACAAATTGCAAACATCGAAAAGAAGCAAAAGCATTTAGAATGGGTCAATAAGAAACTCAAAGAACATTTTGTTGGCATCGATAATATCATAGACGATATTACTGATAGCATCGAGGCATGGTATGCTATGCCTGGATTACAAATGCGACCAACTGTAATTTGTCTTTGGGGTATGACGGGAGTAGGAAAAACTGATTTAGTTAATCGTTTAGTTACCTTGCTTGGTTGCGATGATCAATTTTTAAAGATAGAATTGGGGGATAAGTCAAATCATTTTAGATCAATTCTTGCGCAGTTAAAAGATCAGAGTAATATCACTAATGGTTCTTCTGGTATCCTTTTGTTTGATGAAATACAAAAATTCAGAACAATAGATGAAGACAAAAAGGAAAAAGCCGACACAGGATATTGTGATTTTTGGGAAATGCTTTCCGATGGTCGAATAGACCAAAGACACATAATCAAAGAAATTATCGACACGCTTTCCGCTAAAATTCATCAAGATGAAAAGAAAAAAGCAGCTCAATCAAAAAACCAATCAACAAATAAGAAAAAGAAAACTCTCGCAGCTTCATTGCTTGGGGATGATGACGAGGATTTGAAGATATATGGATATGAGGCCGAGAGGATAATTTATTATTTGGGATTATCTGATATGCATAGATCAGATATCACGGGCATAGGAGAAAAAGAGCTTATCGATTTGTGTAAAGAATTATTGATAAGTCCAAATAAACATTTCTTTGATATGTCTAAAACTCTTATTTTTATTTCCGGTAATTTAGATGAGGCTTATTCTTTTTCAAAAAGTGTGGCCAATGCAGATACACATGCCGACTTATATCATGAACTTTCAAAGAAAATTAGTTTTCTTGATATTAAAAAAGCTTTGTTGAAAAGATTTCGCGCCGAGCAAATTGCTCGGCTTGGAAACTTTCATCTTGTTTATCCTTCTCTTTCTAGTTTTTCTTATAAGGAAATTATTAAAAGGAGATTAGTAATGGTATCACAAAATGTTTTAGAAAAACATGATATTAATGTGGATTTTGATTCAAGTGTTTATAATTACATTTATGATAATGGTGTATTTCCAACACAAGGAACAAGACCTGTCTTTTCCACTATTCAAATGGTTATTGAAAATAATTTGCCAAAAATTCTTTTAAATTGTTTTAAAAAAGGAGCAACCGGAACAAAGTTATTTTTTGAAAATGGTAGAATAATAGCTCGCCTTTATAATTCCGATGTTAATTTTGTGGAAGAAATACAAATTCCTCATATCGGTCAAATAGATTCCATCAAGAAAAAACAAACATTAGATCAATTAGCGTTAACTAGTGTGCATGAGGCCGGACATGCTATTGTTGTGGCTGCAAAATTTGGTGTAGCGCCCCCTCAAATTAATGTTTCCACTTCCAATGACGAAACAGAAGGTTTTATTTGTATGCCTAGTGCAGAAAGTTCAAAGAAAAATCTTAAAAATAAAATTGTTTGTTTAATGGCCGGCAAGGCCGCCGAAACCTTATATTTCGGGAAAGATTATGGTAACGCCGGTTGTTCATCTGATATTACTAAAGCAACTGAGATTGCTTGTAATATGGTTAATCGTTGGGGAATGGTTGGAAATAAACAACGAACCCCGTATCGATCCGGCTGTCAAAATTTTAATGAAAGATCGGAATATCTTGCCGATGATATAGAAAGCCAAGAAGAAGTGAGATTTATTATTCATAATTCTTATAAAGAGGCAAATACTATCATAACTCAAAATACACCATTATTTCAAGATATTGTGGATACGTTGATAAGAGACACACTTATTTCCCCAGAAGATTTTGTAAAAATATGTGAGAAACATGATATAATCATTAGAGTGATGAAAGAAGGTGAGGAATTAACAAACAATTATGCGGATATAGTTAGGGAAATTCATGAAGGATAAGACAGAAAAAGATTATGATAATGAATTTCAAGAATGGTTGATTAAAAATCCAACTAGCGAAATCCCAAACATAGATTTTGATAGTGTTCGCCAACAAGTTATAGATGCATTATCTTATGTTTCTAAGATGAGTGTTCAGGAATATACTCTATATGAAAAATGGCAAGAAATTCGCAGAAAATATCCAACAGAGTCAGCAAAAAGCACTTTGATTGGGGAAATGGATACTCTCACGAATATGCAACAAATTTATGATATTAAAAAATGCAAAAATGATATTTGGATTCCACAAAGTTCAGACGATTATTTGAAATTAGAGCCGGAAATATTATATACCAATAAAGGAAATAAAGCTGATCATCTTATAGGTGAGTGGAATCTTATGAGAATTTTTATTCATTCCATGACATATAATAGTGCTGTGGGGAGAAATATGCATTTTGTAATACGCGATAAACCCACGAAGAAATATCTTGGATTGATTTGCATTTCATCTGATTTTATGGATTTAACATGTCGTGACAAGTATATCGGCTGGTCACGAGAGACTAAAACAGATGAACGCATGATTAACCACATAGCGATAGGCTCTACTATTGTTCCCACACAACCTTTGGGGTTTAATTTCTTGGGTGGTAAGTTGTGTGCATTGTTATGTTTATCGGATGATATACAAGAAGCATACCAACAAACATACAAGCAAAAATTAGTGGGCTTGACAACTACCTCATTATATGGTAGTCTAAGTCAATATAATAGTTTGCAATATTGGAATAAGAGAGGGAGGACTAAAGGATCCATTTCTTATAATCCAGGACATGAATTGCGAAAACAAATGATGTTGCATATCCAAAAGACCGCGCCTAGAAAATATTGGGAATGGCATCATGCAAAGAATTCCAGGGGACAAAAATTAAAACGAGATTATAGAAATAGATCTTTGTTGTATGCTTATAGAAAATTTAATATACCAAAAGAATTGATACGCACCGATCACCAAAGGGGAGTATATTTTTCGCCATTGTATAATAATACATGTGATTTCCTCAGAAAAGAAATTGAAGAAAAGAGTTTAGTTAAAAAATTTGATACTTCTACCGAACATTTAGTAAAGTTATGGAAGGATAGATATGCATCAAAGAGAGTAGGAAAAATGCTAGAACAAGGAAGATATAATACAGATACACTTTTTTATGGTGATTTAATTTATATGAATGATTTTGAGGAAGTGAAAGAGAAGTATCTTCCTAAAGTTGGAGTAGATAGATGAGTAAAGATGGAAATGATTTGAAGTTGCCATTGAAAAGCATAAAATCACACAGGACTTTTCATATAGACGTGGGTTCATTGCCAAAAACTGAAGCTGAACGGTATTTGCGTGCTATGATGATGATATATAGGATAAAATATAATGAATTTAAATGAAGAAATAACCTTAACTTGCGCGTTTCGCTATGCCCTTGGTCGGCAGAGTTACGTGGTTGGCTCAGTAGTTGATAATATGATATCTAAATGGTCTGAAATACCAAAAGACCAGAAATATCTTTACAGGAAGGAAATCTTAGATCATAAGAAAAGATGGGGCTTAGGTATGAACTGTGATGCCGAAGCTTGGTTGAAAATTGTAAAACTAGTTGACGATGAAACAGGAGAATAAATATGTTTAGTTATTATAGAGGGGATGGTATGCCCGTAGAATTTGACGCATTTCATTATGATGCTGAGGCGACAAAATTTTATAAAATCATTGATAATGTACGTTTCCATGCATTTGATTGTTTGCACAATTCCAATAGTGTTCCTGGCGAAATAATTTCAAAAGTTGTAACATTAGATGTATATGTTTTTCCCGATGAACCAGAAGATATTATAATAGAAAAATTTGCAAAGAGCTTGCAAAGAATGTTGGATGATATATCTTCCGCTGGAAATAAAGCATTAATAGCTTATTATGGATATTTTTATCATTGTTATGCTGATAATGGAAGAACAAATCAAATAGGCATGAAATTTAAATATGCCGCTGAGCCGAGATACTAAAACCACAATTGGAGAAATAAAATGGCAGATGTAAAACACGTTTATGATATAACACCAGATGATGTAAATAACCTTCCAGAGCCAATTACTAAACTTATGGTTACTGTAGCTGGGGATGTCGCTATAGTATTGGCAGCAGATCAAGATGCTGATGTGGTCATAATAGCAATGACCGTTGGTCAAATTCTCGAAGGCTTCCGTATTAAAAAGGTTCTTGCAACCGGAACAACTGCCACTGGGCTGAAAGGGTTTAATTAATATAAATTGGCAGGTAGCATAACGGTAATGACCTTGATTGTTAATCAAGAAAATGTAGGCTCGAGTCCTACCGTGCCAGCCAAATTTTCTAAATTATTTTAATTCCTTAATAATATTAGATACTTAGGAACTTGACAACTTCAAGTGTCTATGGGATAATAAAGGTATAGACAAAGGAGATAGAATAATGACTAGTAACACACAATTATTAAATATAATAGCTAACCAAATTGCCCGTAATAAACCAAAAACTGTAGATGGATCCGCTCTACGGCATGTAAAAAACCAAACTCCAGAAATATCCTTGGCTGCCGTCCAACAAAATGGATACGCTTTGTCGTATGTAGATGACCAAACCCCACAAATATGCTTGGTTGCCGTGCAACAAAATGGATCCGCTCTAGAGTATGTAGATGACCTTAATGCATTACATGGATACCTTAAAAATTTAATAAATAGGGGTCAAAATAATGACTAGAACTCAAGTTGATATTTCCGTAAAAGATATTTTAGCAAAGCTCATGTCGAGAGAAAATCTTTCGGTTCAACATTGTCATAATGCCAAAACCGCGTCTTTTAATTTGAAAAACAGGGAACTTGTTTTGCCAATATGGAAAGAAATGGACGATTCTCTTTATAATATGTTAATAGGCCACGAAATTGGACATGCCTTATACACTCCCGCTATACAAGCTCTAGAGGAAATGAATGCGACTCCTGGCCTTGCTAGTTATATTAATGTCATAGAAGATGCTCGCATAGAAAAAATAATTAAAAATAGTTTTCCTGGAATAAGAAAATGTTTTAGAGAAGCTTATCAATATTTTTTTAAGGAAGATTTTTTCGGAATTAAAAAGAAAGGAATAGAAAATTTTGATTTAATTGATAGAATTAATATACATTTTAAATTGGATAATTATGTACTAAATCAAGTTTCTTTTTCTGATGATGAAAAAAAGTGGGTGGAAAGGGTTGATATTTGTAAAACATTCGATGATGTTGTGACTCTCGCCAAAGAACTTTACGAAAATCAGAAATCATTAAATGACCAAAATCAGGTAATTCCCCAAGATCAATCTAGTGAGATGAATCAATGCGATGATCAATCTAATGAGATGATTGAGAGTCCAGATAATTTAGAATTTGATGATACGGCCGATGGGACATCCAATAATGGAAATATAAAAGCTTCTCCGCATCCAGATGATACTTTGTCGGAAACAAATGAAAACTTAGATGATCCTTTGTCAAAAACAGATAAAAACTTACAAAAAAAGATGCAACAATTTCGCGATAATGACGGTCGTGATTATGCATATGTGAATTATCCTAATTTAAATAAAGCTGAATTAGATAATTGCATTATACCATTTCAAAAGGTTCATGCTGAGATACAAAATCATTATGAGAGTAAGGAGCCTCATGAGATATTAAATGCTAAAAAGAAACTAATATCTTTTAGACGAGACAACATTAAAGTGGTTAATTATCTTGTTAAGGAATTTGAAATGAAAAAGGCCGCGGAATCCTTGTCAAAAACTAAAATCGCAAAAACCGGGGTTATTGACACCAATAAACTCCATTCATACAAGTATAATGATGATATTTTTAAAAGAAATTCTATTATACCACAAGGCAAAAATCACGGCTTGGTTATTTTGTTTGATATGTCGGGTTCGATGAGCACTAATATGCCTGGCGCTATTGAGCAAATGATAAATCTTGTGTTGTTTTGTAAAAAAGTTCAAATTCCGTTTGAAGTTTATGGTTTTACTAATAGTGGTCACTACTCTAATTCTAAAAGCATGAATTCACCCAAAAAAATAAATGATATCGTAATGCCAATGGTTTCTATCAGGAATTATTTTTCACATAGAATGAATTCTGCGCAATTACAAACCGCCTTAGTTAATATGATGTCATTAATTCAATATTATGAGCAAATGTATCAACCTTGCTTGCTGCGTTCTGATGCTAAATATTCACTCCCTCCATCCGAGGCCTTGGGCACAACTCCTCTAGATGAGGCTATCGTAATAACAACTTATTTGGTCCCACTTATTCAAAAAAAATATAATTTACAAATAATGAATTGTGTTTTTATAACCGACGGACAAGCCACTTCTAGATTTCGTAATGGAAAAGGAGAAGTGTTAAGAGGCTTTCAGAAAGTTTTCATAACTAAAGATAATATAATATATCCAACCAAAACCAGAGATTTCACAAAAACATATTTAGAAATTTTAAAAAAAACATGCAAAACAAATAATATAGGCTTTTTTATTGCGGCCAATTCCAGTAAATCCGACACATATCATTTAATCCGAAAAAAATTACCAACATCCACATCAGAGATTAGTTTATTATATAAAGAATATTTAAAAAATGGATTTTTGGATTGTGACGAACAAGGATATGATAGTTTTTTTATTATCCCCGGCGACACAAAACTAAGAACAAAAACTGAAAAAATTAGTGTTAAATCTAATGCTTCTCCGAAAAAAATAACGAACTTGTTTATAAAAAATCAAAAAAATACTTTAGTTAATAGGGTAATGTTATCGCGTTTTATCGATTTAATCACATAATTTTAAATCATCAATGTTTTGAGTGGGTTATATATTTGACTGGATGTTGAAAATATGAGATACTATAAGAATGATAATGGTTATTTAAATGCGTCTTTCAAAAACAGATAAAATTCACAAATTTAGGGAAAATTTTGTGAAATTAGCTTATGAAAAGTATGGCAGAGTAGTGGATAGACCACAACTTGAGGAATTTTGTGAAACCAATAATTTTGCTTGGCCAAGCTGGTTAGTGAAAGATCGTAAATTTAGAGTTAAAAGAGGCTTGTATAAATTGCCAATAGAAAATTTGGAAATAGAGGAAAAAATGAACGATAAACTAAAAGAAACCACAACAGTTAATAATTATTCTGGGACAAATGAAAACACAATCCCAAAGAAAGATCCTCTTTATGTCCCATTTGGCCAATATAAATTAATCAAAAAGATTATTTCCTCTGGAAATTATTATCCTGTGTTCGTTACTGGGCTTTCAGGAAACGGTAAAACTTTTATGATTGAGCAAGCTTGTGCTGAGGCCAAAAGAAATTTATTTCGAGTTAATATTACTGTTGAAACCGATGAGGATGATTTGTTAGGTGGGTTTAGACTTCTTGACGGGGAAACTGTTTGGTTTAATGGTCCTGTTGTGAAAGCTATGTTAACCGGAAGCGTTTTGTTACTTGATGAAATAGATCTGGCAAGTAGCAAAATCTTGTGCCTCCAACCAGTTCTCGAAGGTAAAGGGGTTTTCCTAAAAAAAATTAATCAATATGTTAAACCTAAACCTGGATTTACTGTTGTCGCGACAGCGAACACCAAAGGAAAAGGATCTGAGGACGGAAGATTTATAGGAACGAATATTTTAAACGAGGCTTTTCTTGAAAGATTTCCTATCACCATTGAGCAAGATTATCCATCTAAAGGTGTTGAATCTAGAATTCTAAAGAGAGTTTTTAAAACTCATGAAATGAAAGACGATGAATATATTCAAAAGTTAACTCAATGGGCTGATACTACGCGAAGCACTTTTAATGCCGGGGCGATAGATGAATTAATATCCACTCGACGATTGGTACATATTGCTAATGCTTATGCTATACTCGGCGATAAACAAGAAGCAATCGACTTTTGTATTAATCGATTTGATTATCTTACCAAAGAGGGATTTTTGCAACTTTGGTCTATGCTTAATCTTTCCCCAGAAGAATTAGAAGAAAAGAACAAGGTTGAGGCCGAGGAAACCGATTTAACTCGCGACGAAACTAAAAACTTAAGTTACTTATAATGAATTGGAAAAATAACTTGACTTATATTTGATATTGTAGTATATTAGGAATAATTGAATTATATTAACTTAATCACGAGGATTGTAATGACTAAAACACAAAATGAAAAAGTATTAAATTTTTTATCTAAAAGAAAAGAAATCACCGTTGCTCAAGCAAATCGCTTCGGGGTAAAAAACTTGCGGGCTGTTATTGATAGACTTCGGAATAGGGATGGTTTCACCATTTATACTAATAAGCGTCTTATGAAAGGCGGTATTAATCGCGGAAAAGTTGTAACATCTTATAAACTATCCGCCGGGGATAGCAGAGCTATAAGAAATTTCCTAGCTTAATAATTATGAAAAGTGGGCTTATGCTCACTTCCTTTGGAGAATATATTATGAAAATATCTACACAAACACTCACTATTTTAAAAAACTTTGCTTCTATCAATCAAGCTTTGTTAGTTAAAAAAGGTGATGTTTTACAAACAATTTCCCCACAAAATATTATTGTTGCGGAAAGTGTTATTGATGAAACTTTCCCACAAGATTTTGCTATCTATGATCTAAACAAACTTATTAATGCTAAGAATTTACTCGATGAGCCTGAATTTTCTTTTCAGAAAAATCATTTAAAAATTGTTAGTAATAATAGAGCATTTACTTATTTGTATGCTGATCCTAGCACTATCCATAGTATGCGCGAAGGATTGAAAGAAAAACTTTCATCTGTTGCGGAAAATTCAGAGATTTCTTTTAGTCTTTCTGCTGATGATTTTTCTGATATACTCAAAGCATCTTCTGTTATGGAATTTGAGCATCTAGCTGTCACTGGTGATGGAGAAAGAATTAATCTTATTTCAAAGTCCGAGAAAACTGGTGGCGATTTTATTATCAATCTTGATGAAAATACAAATAACACATTTCAAATGGTTTTTGATATTAATCATTTAAAGCTCCTGCCTGGAAATTACAACGTTCGGATTTCATCACAAGGTATTGGCCATTTCAAAAACAAAGATGTAGAAGTTGAATATTGGATTACTGTTCAGAAACAATTAAGTAATTTTGGAGAATAATATGTCTGAAGAAATTAAAAAAGAAATGCCAGAGGCTAATATTGAAGACGGTGATAACTCTGTTGTTCCAAGGCCCCCAATTGGAACGTATAATTCTTATGAAAATGAATACTTATCGGTGTTGCACCTAATTAAATATAATTTACATTTTTTAGGAAAATCTACTGTATTTGCGGCCGCTTTAGCGAAATCGTCAACGGTTGACGAAGCAATCATGATAACTGAAAAGGTTGTCGCAGCATTCCGAGAGGCTGACGGAGTTAAATAATTTATAAGCCTTGACATCTGGTGGCATCTCTAGAGATTGTGAAATATTATGATGAAACGTGAAAGTTTTTTATGGTGTGAAAAATATAGGCCGGCAACAATTAAAGATTGTATTTTGCCGAAACATATTAAAGATGTATTTTTGGGTACATTAAAAAACGGTGACGTTACTAATTTTTTGTTTTGTGGAAAACCCGGAATGGGGAAAACAACCGTAGCAAAAGCTTTATGTAATGAGTTACAACTTGATCATAAATTTATCAATGGTTCTGAACAAAATGGAATTGATGTACTTAGGACAACGGTAAAGGAATTTGCGTCTTCGGTAAGTTTAATAAGTGATAGAAAAGTTGTCATAATTGATGAAGCTGATTATCTCACGGCAAATACTCAAGCTGCGATGAGAGGTATGATTGAAGAGTTTTCTTCAAATTGTACTTTTGTCTTTACTTGTAATTTCAAAAATAAGATTATTGAAGCTATTCACTCTAGATGTGCGGTCGTGGAATTTACGATTAAAGAAAAAGATAAACTTAGTGTTATACAAGAATTTTATAAACGTACCGTTCATATTTTAGAAAATGAAAATATAACATATAATAAAGAAGTTCTTGGAAAAGTAATAGTTGATAATTTCCCTGATTTTAGGAGAACAATTAACGAATTACAAAGATTTTCTAGAGCGAATGGAAATATCGATGAGGGAATTCTTGCTCAATCTACTGATATTAACATTGATAATTTATTTAAAGCTATTAAAAATAAAAAATACGGTGATATGAGGAAGTGGGTTGTTGAAAGTTTAGATAATGATCCAACAAAGATTTATAGGCAAATTTATGATGCACTTATGGATTACTTAGAGCCGACAAGTATTCCCATAGCGGTTTTGATTTTAGGAGATTATCAATACAAAGCAGCGTTCGCAGCAGATCATGAAATTAATTTACTCGCTTGTTTAACTGAAATATTAAAAGATTGTGAGTTTAAATAATGTATAATTATCAAACAGAAAGGGGTTTTCTTTTTACTGAAGAGGGTCAAGTAATGTTTCTTAGGGTGAGGGATAATATTAATTCTCTTTTAGATAAAGCCGGCGCTGTCAGGATGCAGGAAGCTATTAGTGGATTGATGGGTAATTCTTGGAGTATGTTAGCTTGTGTGGATAGAATGACAGAGCTTGGCGAAATTATAGAAGTTTCTCCGAGTAATTATGTTGATGAATATCGTGTTTTTATGAAAAGATTGAAAGATTAGTAATGAAATTTGATACTAGAATATTATCATTTATTAAAATGTTAGCCGAACACCATATTTCTGATGAGGATATATTAGGAAAAGCCGCTAAAGAAGTATTAGATAATATTAATAAACTCAAAATCTTCGATTTCAAATTTATGACACATCCAAAGAGAATTGAAGCAGAAAAATTAGTAAAAAAAATAGATAAAGGCAAAAAATTAATATTAAGAAATAGTAATTCTTGTGGTACTTTATTTGAGCATTGGTATAAAAAATTTGAAAATTACTATGAACATGGTAGTACATATTGGAGCTCTCCTGTGCAAAATGCAACTAGAGATGAAATTATAATCATGATAGCCGATCAATTAGAAATGGATAATCCTAAAGAAGATTATAGAGTGGGGTATCAATTTCAATAATGATTATTAATATAACATTCAAAACTTGTGATGCTTTGAATTATGGAATTCAAGAAGCTTTAAAATTTTCAAATTCAGAATTAACAGAAGATGAATTATATGGAAAATGTTGTAAGTGGATTGAATATGGTGAATATGTTAATATCCAAATCGATACTGATAAGATGACTGCGATTGTTTTGGGGGATTGATAATGTCAAAAGTAAAACTATTTGATTTTCTTAACTCAATCAACTCTACGAAAGTTGATATCTTAACCGAGGATAATGAGAAAGAATACACCCCTTATGTCATTAATCATTTCCTTTCTGGTACTATGGATACGGTTCTTTTAGCAAATGAAATGAATATTAGATCATATTTGGATATTCGATTACAATATGATTTTTTAAGAGGAACTATTCGCAAAAGGAAAAGATTTTCAAAATGGTTTAAGCCTACAAAGTTTGATAAAATAGAAGTCATTAAAGAATATTATGGATATAGTAACAATAAAGCAAAGGATGTTGAACACTTAGTCTCGGATGATGAATTACAACAAATGGCCTTACGTTTAGAAAAGGGAGGTTATACAAAGTAAAATCCTAATATGTATAAATACTTGCGGTAATAATTTTTTTATATACTGTAATGATTTGACAAGAAAGGATTTTAAAAATGAGTAATATTGTAGATGATTTAATTGAAGTGAGATTGAAATCACCAGATGATTTCTTGAAAGTTCGAGAAACATTAACAAGGATTGGTGTAGCTTCTCGGCATGAAAAGGTTCTATATCAGAGCTGCCATATACTTCATAAACGAGATAAAAATGTAAAGGATGAAGTCACTGGCTTAGGAAAAAGCAAATACTACATCGTACATTTTAAAGAACTTTTTAAGTTGGATGGAAAGCCAACAAATTTTGATGAAAGTGATATTGCTCGTAGAAATACGATTGCAAATATATTAGATGAATGGGATTTAGTGGATTTGGTTAATTCCGAAAAAAGCGAAGATCCGGTGGCCCCAATAAGTCAAATTAAAATTCTTCCTTTCAAAGAAAAGGAAAATTGGACTTTAGCCGCCAAATATAATATTGGTAATAAGAAGTAGAAATACTTTATTTGTTATTTACAGGTGATTTATTATGAACGAATTCTTTCGTGTCTCTAGTGATGTAGTTCCACCAAAATATGCCACAGAAGAAGCGGCTTGCTTCGATGTTTGTGCATATATCAAAGAAAATACTCAAATTAAATTTAGATATGCAAGCAATATTGATTTCATTCGTATAATAAAGGATGGAAAGCTTTTCATTGCTTCCGGTGAGAGGGTTCTTGTTCCTACTGGTTTGCATTTTAATATCGATAGTGGATATGAATTAAAGCTTTATGCTCGTTCTGGAATACCCTGGAAATATAATATAACAGTTCATAATGGTGTTGGCATCATTGATAGTGATTATATCAATGAGCTTTTTGTGATGTTGCATAACCATTCAACCACTCCTTTCATCATTAATAATGGTGATAGAATAGCTCAAGCACAATTTGTAAAAGCCGAAAGATTAGTAATCAAAGAAACTATAATCAAGCCTACCCAGAAAACAAACAGAACTGGGGGGTTTGGTTCAACTGGAGTAAAATGATGAAATCCACCACTAGCTATTTTACAATGATGACTATAATTGCTGTATCTATTGTTGCTTTTGCATCATCTTGTGAAAGCAAGGAGGCGGAATATAAAATGAAATGCCTTGAAAAAGATGGAATATACATTCCACAAAATGCACATTCGGGAGTGTGTCAACTGAAAAAATAATTATGAATATAATAAGAGATGATTCTGAATACTTTTTACTTATTAAATCTCATCCAAGAGGTAATGGAATGGATCATAATGGCCCGAGAAATCGTATTGGCTTTGGATATTCTTGGATCACTGGTGATACTAAATTAGTATGTGGTGAGAGAAATGATCACAGAATTAAAGTGGAATTGTTGCATTGGACAAAAGACATTGAAATGGAAAAACTATAATGCCTGTGTTATACATGACAAAGGGCCTTCCTGGATCTGGGAAATCAACTTGGGCAAGAGAAATGGTAAATTATCGTGAGTGGACCTTCACTCATGAGTGGCGTGATTTCAAAAGAGTAAACAAAGATGACTTGCGCTCTATGATTGACAACGGAAAATGGTCAAAATCAAATGAAAAGTTTATATTGAACATGAGAGATATAATTATACAACATGCTTTATTAAATGGACATAGTATTATTGTGGATGACACAAATTTACACCCCAAGCATGAGGAAAATTTGAGAGCCGCTGCAAAGTCTAATGGAGCAACATTTCAAATAAAGGATTTTACAGATGTGCCTCTTCAAACTTGTATTGAGCAAGATTTGATGAGAAGTAAGTCGGTCGGAAAAGATGTCATTATAAAAATGCATAGGCAATTTTTAGTAAAACAAGAATCAATAAAGAAACCAAAATATAATCCTGATTTGCCAGATTGCATTATTGTTGATATAGATGGCACTTTAGCAATTAATGATGGCCATCGGAAATTTTATGATTGGGATAAAGTTGGTGGAGATAAGTTGAATCTTCCTATAGTGGATTTGGTTAGATCTTATCATAGTGTTGAAAGTATATATGGTGATGCCCTGGATGTTATAATTTTTTCCGGTAGGGATGGTTGTTGTATAGAAAATAGTCGAAAATGGTTGACCGATAACCATATTCCATTTAATGCTCTGTATCAGAGAGCCGAAAACGACAATCGCAAGGACAACATAGTAAAGCGGGAATTATATGAGAACCATATAATGGGTCAATATAATGTCTTATTCGTGCTAGACGATCGAAATCAAGTCGTTGATATGTGGAGGAATGAGCTAGGCTTAACTTGCTTACAAGTCGCTGAGGGTGATTTCTAATTTACAAAATAATCATTTGACAAAACTATTAGATTATGAGATAATAAAGAACAAAAATATGATATAGGTAATAATTATGACTAAATTTGTTTGTATATCCGATACACACGCTAGACAAGGCAGACTCCATCATCCTATTCCATCTGGTGATGTTTTATTATTTGGTGGTGATATAATGACTTGCGGATATAGAACTAATGAAATAAAGGATTTTTTAGTTTGGTTTTCTTCTTTGCCACACAAGCATAAAATATTCATCGCAGGTAATCACGATAGAAAATTCGAAAATGATAGAGAGTATATTACTGATATGCTCAAAGAACATCAAAATGAAATTGGCTTGATTAATGCACCACATTATCTGGAGGATAAAGAAGTAATAGTGGATGGGTGGAAAGTTTATGGTTCTCCTTGGCAACCAGAGTTTTGTGGATGGGCATTTAATCTTCCTAGAAATGGAAAAGAAATCGAAAGTAAATGGAATGCTATACCCGATGATACCGATGTTTTAATCACTCATGGTCCTCCGTTTGGTACATTAGATTATTCCCCACATGTTTGCCCTAGTGTTGGTTGTGAGGTTCTTGCAGAAAGGATGAAAATAGTTAAACCAAAAATCCATTTATTTGGCCATATTCATGGTGGATATGGTGTGAGATTTGATGAAACTACCAACACACACTACGTAAACGCATCGCTCGTGGATGAAAGATATGAGCCAGTAAATGCACCTATTATTATAGAGTTAAACAAATGATGAATTTTTGGAAATTAAGAAACAAAATAAAAATTGATATCCCTATAGATGAGGATATGTCTATAAGTCAACGGGGTGTTGATGTTATTAAAAAATTTGAAGGTTTTCGATCTAAAGCTTATAAAGATTCTGTTGGAATTTGGACTATTGGATATGGAACAATTCGTTACAGTAAAAGCCAAAAGGTCAAAGAAAATGATAAAGTCACAAAATCTCAAGCGCAAAGCTATCTTAAAGATGATATCATGAAGTTTGAAAAAGCTGTTAATAAATTGGTTACAGTTCCTTTGAAGCAACATCAATTTGATGCTCTAGTTTGTTGGACATATAACCTTGGGGCCACAAATTTAAGAAAATCTACTATGTTAAAAGTTTTGAACAAGGGCCTTTATGATCAAGTTCCAGAACAAATGTCTAGGTGGAACAGAGCCGGGGGCAGAGTTTTGAAAGGATTAACCAATCGAAGAGATGCTGAGGGAATGATATTTAGAAATGGATATGACGTTAAACATTAGGAGAGAATGCAATGGAAGAAAAAAAAGAACATAATATTAAATTAATAAGATTAATAAGCGGCGAAGACATAGTAGCCGACATTACAATAAATGAAAATTCTATGACTTTAACAAATCCTATTTCAATAGCGGTTGTTGGTGGTGGAAACGGAAAGCAACCACAAGCAGTGGCTCAACCGTATTTAATTTTTTCAACTGAAAATTATGTAGAAATTTCAAATAAATTTATAGTGTATACAACTGAGCCTGTTCAAGTATTTTTTGATGAGTGGAAAAGAATTTTTGATCCAAGTCCTATCATCACGTCAACAAAAAATGTTGTTGTTCCTGATATAAAAATAGCTTCCAAATAAGTTTGTTTTTTCTTTATATTATGATATAGTTGGTATTATGAGTTTTTATACAAATTGTTTATGTATTCAAAATAAGATATATTTACGAGAAATTGTAGATGGAGAAAGAATTCAAAGGCAACTCAATTATAAGCCAACTCTTTTTTTGCCTGTTGCCGAAGATTCCAAATACAAAACATTAGATGGTAAAAATGTAGAGGCCGTGCAATTCGCTTCAATAAAAGAAGCAAGAAACTTTGTGTCTGAATATAAAGACATTGAAAATTTTGAATTGTATGGAAACACTAATTATCAATATACTTTTATCGGTGATGAGTATCCTAAAAATATCGAATATGATTTCAGTAAACTAGTTGTCTGTAATTTTGATATTGAAGTAGCAAGTGAAAACGGTTTCCCTACACCAGAGCTAGCACAAGAAGAAGTTACATCCATAACGATGAAAGTCATGGATAAATTTTTAGTTTTTGGTTGCAAAGCATACAAAAACAGCAATCCTGATGTTAAATATTTTCATTGCTCTGATGAAAAACATCTATTATCAAAATTCCTTCAAATATGGGAGCAAGTATCCCCGGATATTATTACAGGGTGGTTTTGTGAAGCGTTCGATGTGCCATATTTGGTAAATCGTATAACAAAATTACTCGGTACCAAGGAAGTCAGAAAATTATCAGCATGGGGTTGGGTGAAAGAGAAAAAATCATTTTATCAAGGGAAAGAAAGTATAATATACAATTTAGTTGGTATTTCGTGTTTAGATTATTTGACAATTTATAAAAACAAAAGTCTAAACCCATCTGGAGCTAGTAAGGAAAATCATAAACTTAATACCATAGCTCATCTTGAATTGGGCGAGAAGAAATTATCTGTGGGATCATATGATGCGACTAAAATGCTAATAACATCGGATCATGTAAAGGTACCCAAAGACAAAAAAACATTAAACGAGTTTGAGAAATGGTGTCGCATTAAGGATAAACTGAAAGAAGAAAAGAACAAAAGAATGAAATAAATGGAATATACCATAGAAGAATTACAAGAATTGGAACTTTCGGATTTATCTGATGAGGAATTGGATAAATTTATACAATTTACACAAGAGAAAGCAGACGATGCATGTTATCAATTTGGAATTGATTACAACATCAAAGATGTTGAGCTTGTTGATAGGCTTGAAAAGAAATTAAAATTTTTGGAATTAGTTGTTGGTGTTGCTTATGATGCCAAAGTAAATTTCGATGATGTTTTGTATCAAGTTCGAACTTGGGATACTATTATTTACAATCACTTAAAAGAGGAAAATATAGTAATACCACAAAAAGAAAGACATACCAAAAACCAGCAATATGCTGGGGCATATGTAAAAGATCCTATATGTGGTATGCATGATTGGGTGGTTTCATTTGATTTAAATTCTCTATATCCGCATTTGATTGCTCAATTCAATGTTTCGCCAGAAACTATTAAACCTGAACTGTTTAAGGTTGTAAATGTTGATGGTTTGTTAGATCAAAAAATTCAGTTGAGTGATTTAAAAAATAAAAATGTCACCATGGCTGCTAACGGCCATCATTTTGATATTACTAAAGAAGGTTTTTTACCAAAAATTTTAATGGAAATGTATTCATTAAGAACCGTATATAAAAAGAAAATGATTAATGCACAAAAAGAACTTGAAAAGATTAATAACGAGATGCGCTCTCGTGGAATTGAGGTATAAATGATATGTTTGGTGACAGAGGCTTATTTGCTGGAGGTATAGCCCCAGTAACAAAAATTGATGATACTTATGATAGAATATATGCGATCGGTGACGTCCACGGGTGCCGAGATGAGTTAAATGTAATTCTTAATAATCTTATCAAGAAAGAAAATTTCACTCAAAATGATCAATTAATATTCATTGGGGATTATATAGATAGAGGCCCAAATTCTCCAGGTGTTGTTAGTGATTTAATTGAATTTAAGAAAAAGTTTCCCAGAACTGAATTTCTTCGAGGCAATCATGAGGATATGCTTATTGGATATCTTTATGGACACACAAAACGATTTGGTGGGCTTTATGGACATATGTTTCGTCCAAATGGAGGAGATGAAACCGAGCAACAATATAATCCAAATAAATCATATATTAATTTAAAAAAAGCCATACCAAAAGAACATAGAAAGTTTTTTCTCAATACAAAAATGATTATCGATACCCCTAATGCTTGGTTTGTCCACGCTGGATTTACGAGTTATTGTGATATGGATAAACAACCTTGGGAAACTGTGGTTTGGGAAAGATGGCCTTTTCTGAATGCTTGGTCCTCATACGATAAAACTGTTGTGCATGGTCACACTCCGGTTGATGTTTTAAATTGGTATATTAGACCTGAAGATACTGGCGGCGCAAATCAAATTAATATTGATACTGGTTGTGTTTATGCTGGAAGCGAAAGATGTCCAAATGGAAAATTAACTTGTTTGAATGTTGGGGAAATGTATGTATTTTCGGTTGATCGTTGGACTGATATTGTACATTATACTGATACGGAAACTTTATTAAAAGTAAATGATCCCGAATTGACATGAAATTTGCTGTCGAGATTAAAAAATTTAGTGAGCTATCAACCGGAATATTATCAATACAAAGTGCCGCGGGCAATAAACTAGAAAGTTTAATTCAAAATACATTAAAGAAAAAATTTGGATGTTACACGTGCCATAAACCATACTTGGAACAACATACTTTTCCTAGATGGGAAAATGCATATATTATAACCCAAGGCCAATTACCATGCAAAAGTTCTTCTAAGAAATATCATTCGGTAGATTTGGTGATTGTCGCTAATAAGGGTAACAATATTTTAAATAGATCAATTGGGATATATGAATTAAAAACTGGTTCTAAATTTGATAATGGAAAAAGCACTTCAATAAAAAGAGAAATTGAAGATTATAAGCTTTTTGCAAAGGAATATAATTTAAATGCCAAGATAAATGTTGTGTGTTGGGATCATGAGCAATTTCATTTAGTATCTAAAAAACTTCGGAACATTACCATTTCCGGAAAAGAATTTTGTAAAATATATGACATTCCATATAATGAAATTAATATTATAATAGAAGATTATAGATTATATAAACTTCAACAATTTTCAAAAAAGGATAAGCTATGGAACAAATACGAGGATTTCGACCATTTTTTAAATGGTCAGGTGGTAAACGCAGGGAGATTTCCATTTTTGAAAAACATATTCCAGATTTAAAAGATTGCCGATACGTGGAGCCTTTTGTTGGCGGCGGCTCCCTTTGGTTATATTTGAACCATAATAATAATTGGATAAATGATAATTATAAAGATCTTATCAATTTTTATAATGTTTTAAAGTTTGATGCGAATGATTTGATTTCTAAGATAAATGAAATTGCCATAGAATATAATTCAATAGACAAGGAAAAATTAACAAAATCTCAGTTTGACGAAATCGGCCAACAATATTATTATTATTATAGAGATACCGAGTTTCACACGTCTTTTGAAAAAGCCGTTCGTTTTTTTCTGATGAGACAATTATCATTTTCTGGAATGCTAAGATTTAACTCATCCGGTAAATTTAATGTGCCGTTTGGGTGGTATAAAAGAATACCTTTATTAGATATAAATCAAATTAATCTCAATAATTTTTTATCTAATACGGAAATCTCTTGCAAAAATTGGTATGATGTGGTAAAATCATGTGGTAGTGATGATTTTGTGTTTTTGGATCCACCATACACAAGACAGTTCACGAAATATAGCCCAAACAATGATTTTGGGAATAATGAACATGAGGAACTAGCCGAGTGGTTTAAAAATTCTGATAGTCGAAACATGATTATTTTGAATTTAGATGAATTTACAAATGGTTTATACAAAGATTATATTGTACATGAATATAAAGTGGATTACAAGATTAGGTATAGAGATAGGATGACAGAGAAAGATTCTAATGCAATCCATTTTATCGCTATCAACTACCCAACACCACATTTATCTTTGTTGGATTTTTTATGATGTATTGTCAAAAATAAAAAACAGTTATTATGAAAGAATTATCGATGTTATCCAATGATGAATTAAAAAAATATCACGATGATATTAAATTAACTATTTCACAATATAAAAATTTACAATTGGCTAAGAAAGTTCAACTCAATTCTGCTTACGGAGCGCTAGGCAACCAATATTTTAGGTTTTATGATATAAGACAAGCTGAGGCCATAACTTTATCTGGTCAGTTAGTTATTCAATGGATAGAAAAAACATTAAATCAATTCTTGAATAAGACGCTGAGTACAGAAAATGAAGATTATATTATTGCTATGGACACAGATTCTGTTTATGTTCGAATGGATGATTTGGTTAATGCATCATTCAAAAATAATGTGCCCGAGGCAAACAGGGTTGTTGATTTCCTTGATAAAGTTTCGAAACAAACTTTTCAACCATTGATCGATAAGTCTTATAGTCAATTAGCTAATTATGTTAATGCCTATGCTCAAAAAATGCAAATGGGTAGGGAAGTAATAGCAAAGAAAGGAATTTGGACGGCAAAAAAAAGATATGCTTTGCATGTTTTTGATAGTGAGGGCGTAAGATACGAAGAACCGAAAATAAAAGATATGGGACTAGAAACAGTTAAGTCTAGCACCCCTCAATTTTGCCGTAAAAAATTGAAAGAAGCTTTAAAGATTTTGATGGAAAAAGATGAAAGTTCTATGATAGCATTTATTGCCGAAGTGCGAAAAGAATTTAACAATTTGCCCCCAGAAGATATGGCCTTCCCGCGCGGAGTAAATAATTTAGAAAAATATGCTAATAGAGAATTTATTTATCGTAGTGGAACTCCACAAAATGTTAAAGCTTCTCTAATATATAATAATCTTTTAAAGAAACATAAATTGACTAAAAAATATCATCTAATCAAAAGCGGAGATAAAATGAAGTTTTTGCCTTTGATATTACCTAATGTGGCCCAAAATGCTATAATAGCCTTTTTGGATGAATTGCCCAAAGAATTTAAATTACATGAGAAAATAGATTATGATAAGCAATTCGAGAAATCTTTTTTACTTCCATTGAGGGGTATATTAGATCATGTTGGTTGGGAAACTGAAGAACGTTCATCTTTATTGGATTTTTTATAATGATTAGTGAAACAGTAAAAGAATTAGCAACTAAAGATGAAAGAAAACAATCTTTTCTTGATGGATATATTGCATCATTTTTGGCATGTTTTGCCGTAACAAAATATCAAAATTGTTGCATGAAAGGGGATTTTTCTGAAATCGAAAATCCACCATGTTTCGAAGATGCTAAACATTTAGCGGAATGTGCTTGGAACAAAATGCAAGAGATAGAATGTTAAAATTAAATCGAATATATCATGGTGATTGCTTAAATTTAATGGGTGAGATTGATGCTAAGTCTATTGATTTAACTATCACTTCTCCACCATATGATAATTTAAGAAATTATCAAGGCATGCCTCATTCACAATTTGAGAATATAGCTAAAGAGTTGTTTAGAATTACTAAAGATGGCGGCGCCGTAGTTTGGGTTGTTGGGGATGCAGTTGGTGCCGGCATAGGCGCAACCGGAACTTCTTTTAGACAAGCAATATATTTTCAATCAATAGGATTTAATATACACGATACTATGATTTATGAAAAAAATAGTTCTTCATTTCCCGCTAGAAAGAAAGGTAATAGATATTCGCAGATTTTTGAATATATGTTTGTTTTTTCTAAAGGCTCACCCAAATCTGTAAATTTAATTTGTGATAAAAAAAATAAATGGGCCGGGCACACATCTTTTGATGGTAAAATCCCAGAAGTTCCAGAATTTTCACCCAGAAATAATATTTGGAAATACACAACTTCATTTAATGACAAAACAGGTCATCCGGCCGTGTTCCCAGAACAATTGGCAAAAGATCATATATTATCTTGGAGTAATCCAAGTGATATTGTGTTGGATCCTTTTGTTGGAAGTGGGACAACTTGTAAAATGTGCATACAAACCAATCGGAACTTTATTGGAATGGAAATCTCAAAGGAATATGTTCAGATTGCTCAAGATAGAATTCAAAAATATCAAGGACTTTACGATTTAATGGGAGACGAATAAATGTCAAATAGTTTTTTGAAAGATATGATGAAAACCGCCGGTAATAAATACGGTTCAATTGTTGAGGATGGAATTAAAGGTTCTGAGGTCAGAGGCTGGATTGATACTGGTTCATATATATTAAATGCTCAATTGAGCGGTAGTATATACAAAGGATTACCAAACAACAAAATCACTGCCCTTGCTGGCCCTGAAGCAACGGGTAAGACATTCTTTATGTTTGGAATGTTAAAAAGTTTTTTAGATAGTGATACAAAAGCGGTTGGGGTTATATTTGAATCCGAATCCGCAATTACTAAAGATATGATGAAAGCTCATGCTATTGACACATCAAGGGTAATGGTATTGCCTTGTGTCACGGTAGAAGAGTTTCAACACCAAGCAGTAAAGATGATAGACAACTATGCAGCACAGCCGGAAAAAGATAGAATATCCATGTTTTGGGCACTTGACTCGCTTGGTAACTTGTCGACTATTCCCGAGATGGAAAAGGCGGCAAGCGGTGACACATATAATGATATGGGGAGGAGAGCAAAGCTAATCAAAGGGACATTTCGTATTCTTAGTTTAAAGTTAGGAATGGCCGGGGTTCCCTTGGTTGTTACCAATCATGTTTATCTGCCGCCTGGTGTGATGTATCCAACCGCCACTATGTCGGGAGGAACAGGGCTCAAGTACCTCGCAAGCAACATCGTCTATCTATCAAAGAGAAAAGAAAAAGACGGAAAGGAAGTTATTGGAAATATCATACACACTAAGATGGGCAAAGCTAGATTATCTAAAGAAAATACGGTTGTTGATGTTAAAATTACTTATGATAAAGGCCTTGATAGATATTATGGATTATTGGAACTAGCTGAAAAATATAAAATTATTGAAAAGGTTTCCACAAGATATGAACTCCCGGATGGCTCAAAGGCGTTTGGGAAAGCAATTAACTCCGAACCAGAGAAATATTTTACAAAGGAAATAATGGAACAACTTGAGGCGGCGGCCCAGAAAGAGTTTACTTATGGAAATACACAAGAGGATGAAAATGATGAAAAAACAACAGAATAGAGAATACACTAAGACGGATTCTCTTGGAAATATTAGTGTAGTGAGCGCAACCAAAGGATTAACGCATTACACTATTAATCATGTAGACGGAAACTCAACTCGATTGAGCGTTGAAAAATTTCAGAAAAGGTATCAAGAAAATGACGGAAAAGAAAAAACTACATAAAGAATTTTATGACCTTATTGCTGATCCAGAAGATGTAAATAAATGGCTTATAAAAATCTTGGTGGGTCCGTGTAAGGATACATTTGTTCGTTATGGGAAATTGAAATTAACCCCGGAAGAAGAACAAAAGGGTGAACCTCCATTTGTTTTTGAGTGGACCTTTGTTGAGCCAATTCCAGAGCAATTAAAAGACACAGAACTAACAGATGCTAATTCTGAAGATTTTGAAATTCTTTTAGCTAATATAGCTTTAGAATTATTAGAGGATTGGTTTATGTATGAAGAACAAATGAAAGGCTTTGACATCTCTTGTGTGCAAGAAGATAAATAATGAATGTTTTAAGTTTATTTGATGGAATGTCTTGTGGTCAAATAGCCCTTAATAGGGCCGGCATTCATTATGACAATTATTTTGCTAGTGAAATCAAAAACCACGCGATAAAGGTTACTCAACACAATTATCCTAATACTATTCAAATCGGAGATGTTACAAAAGTTTCATATACAAATGGTATTCTGTTTACCGAGAATGGGAACTTTGATGTTGGTCAAATTGATTTATTATTAGCTGGTTCTCCTTGCCAGGATTTTTCCGCATTAATTTATGCTTGCCCAAGGGAAATTGATAAAAATAATTATGGTTTAATGGGAGTAAAATCGGGCTTGTTCTTTGAATTTTTGAGATTGAAAAAAGAATGTAATCCAAAATTCTTTCTATTAGAAAATGTCAAGATGAAAGAAAAATCAGAATTACAAGTTAATAAATTTCTTGGCATGAATGGTGTTCATATTAATAGTTTATTGCTTTCCGCACAACAAAGATATCGGATTTATTGGACAAACATTTTAAATATCTCGGCGAAGCCTAAACCTAAGCAAATCATTTTAAATGATATTTTAGAGACTGATGAAAATATTTTAAAAAAATATAAATCAAATCCAACAAAGTTTCGTAAAAAAATATTTAATGATGGTACTATGACTATAGTAAATCCAAACAAAAAAGCCAATTGTTTATTATGTAGAGCAAATGTTAGAGATAGTAATCATTTATTGTATGATGGTTTTGTTCGACAATTGACACCAATTGAATTTGAGAGATTACAAACTGTGCCGGAAAATTACACAAAAATTTTGACGGATCCTCAAAGATATGATGTTTTGGGTGATGGGTGGACCATTGATGTGATAGTTTATATTTTAGAAAGAATGGTCAAGAAAGATAATTATATAATTGAAAGTCAAGATAGTTTATTGGATATATTATGATTAACCGTATAGAAACTCTTATTCTTAGTTCGTTATTCTTTAACGAAGAATATATACGAAAGGTTTTGCCTTTCATCAAATCTGATTACTTTGATGAAAGGATTGAGAAAGTAATATTTCAAAATTGCTTTAATTTTATCACAAAATATAATTCTTTACCAACAAAAGAGGCAATCATCATTCAATTAAATTCTGGAGACGATGAGATAAGTGATAAAGAATATCAATCGGCCGTTGATTTGGTTTCATCTCTTGAAAAAGATGAGAAAACGGATATGGATTGGATGTTAAATCAAACAGAACAATTTTGTCAAGATCAAGCTTTACATAATGCTTTGATGCAATCTATCCAAATTGCCGGAGGGTCTAGTAAGAAACTTTCTAAAGGGGAAATACCAGAATTAATGAAAGGAGCGCTCTCGGTGTCTTTTGATCCACATATAGGCCATGATTATTTACAAGATTATGGTAGTAGATTTGATTTTTATCATACAGAAGAGAAAAGGATACCATTTGATATTCAATTTTTAAATAAAATCACCGGGGGTGGTTTGCCATTAAAAACTTTAAATATCATTCTCGCTGGCACGGCAGTAGGAAAATCATTATCTCTCTGTCATTTCGCAGCGGCTAATTTGATTGCTGGATTTAATGTTTTGTATATCACCTTGGAAATGTCCGAAGAAAGAATAGCAGAGAGAATAGATGCTAATCTTCTAAATTTACCAGTTAGTAATTTATCTTCTGTGGAAAAACCCATTTATGATAAAAAAATATCTCAGATACAAAATAAAACAAATGGTAAGTTGATTATTAAGGAATATCCAACCGCTGTAGCATCTTGTATACACTTTAGACATTTATTAAATGAACTTCAGCTAAAGAGGGATTTTGCCCCTGATATAATTTATGTTGATTATCTTAACATAGCATCAAGCTCTAGGCTCAAGCCTGGGCGAGCTAGTGGATATGAATATGTCAAGGCCATCACAGAAGAATTAAGGGGCCTTGCGGTGGAACATAACGTGCCTATTATGACCGCAACACAGACAAACCGCGCGGGTTTCTCATCGAGCGATTTAGATGTAACGGATACAAGTGAAAGTTTTGGTATTCCTATGACCGCTGATTTTATGTTCGCACTAATCACAAATGAGAAATTAGAGGCCATGAATAAGATAAAAGTGCAACAAATCAAGAATAGATATAATGACATTAACTCAAATAAAAGGTTTTTGGTTGGTATAGACAGGCCTAAGATGAGGTTATATGATTTAGAAGATAGTGCTCAAGATGGTCTAACCGATAGTGGACAAAACAACGAAAATCCAAGCGCAAAAGCGAACAATCGCGGAATTTTTAGTGATATAGAAATTTAGTAAGTCTGTTGAAAGTTATAAATAATACGATACTGGTGGCCTTTGCCCCTATTTTAATAAACGATGTTATTTGTAAAAGATATATCTAATGTATGTACTTGGGATTATTATATAAATAATCCATTTGGCTAAACTAATTCACGATATGAAAAATCTTAAAGACTTTTTGACCGAAAGTAATTCATCTAATCATAATATACGGTTAGAGCATATCGAAGAAGAAATGTTTAATTTAGGTATCAGCGGCCTTAGACAATCCATCAATTTTTTAAGATCTATCAAAGATATGTTAAATGGACATTCTAAAAAGAGTAATGTTAAGCTCACCGTTAAATGGGACGGGAGCCCAAGCTTGATAGTGGGTAATGATCCAGTTTCTAATAAGTTTTTTGTTGGAACTAAATCCGTTTTGAATAAAACCCCTAAATTAAATTTCACTGATGATGATATCGATAGAAATCATCCCGAACCCAATTTGAATAGTAAACTAAAATTAGCCTTGAATGAATTATCTAAAGTTGGCATTACTGGAATATTACAAGGTGATATGATGTTTACTCGCGATGATTTAAAAACTAAAATAATAGGCGACAAAGAATATATAACATTCCAACCAAACACGATATTATATGCAATTCCTATTGATAGTGATATAGCAAAAAGAATTTTAAATTCGGAAATGGGAATAGTTTTCCATACCAGTTATTTCGGAAAATCAATTTCCGAACTAAAATCATCTTTTGATGTAAATGTTTCTTCCTTAAGAAATAAGGAGAGAGTTTGGATACAAGATGCTAATTATGAGGATAATGCCGGAACGGCAACGATGACTGAAAAGGAATCTGCTGATATGTCCGCGGTTTTGTCTAAAGCTGGAAAACTTTTTCATACTATGGACGCATCCGTTGTCAATACTTTTGCCGAGGATAGGGAATTAAGAACTTTAATAAAGCAATTCAACAATAATCAAGTTAGAGAAGGTAAAGATATAATTAATCCAAACTCTCATGCAAAATTATTTCTTAAATTTTTAAAAGAAAAATTTGATAAAGAAATCGATAAGAGAAAATCCGAAAAGGGAAAATTAGCGCAACAGGATAAATTAAAATCAACCATAATTAAATTTGAGAAATCACAGTCACAATTAATTATTATGTTCGAAATGATGGTTTTGATGCAACAAGCAAAGTTAATGATAATTGATAAATTAAAAAAGATACAACAAATAGGAACATTTTTGCCAACCTCAACCGGGTTTAAAGTTACATCCCCAGAAGGCTTTGTGATTTCGGATCATTTGACCGGTAATGCTGTAAAATTAGTTGATAGATTAGAATTTTCAAGAGCTAATTTTAACGTGGCCAAAAATTGGGCAAACTAATGAAAAGTTTTAAAAAATTTATTGTTGAATCAATCATAGATCCGGTTCGACCAACTTTATCTAAGCAAATATTTGATGATACGGATACAAACAATCCTAAAATGAAAGCAAAAGTAAAAGGTTTTATTCTCCGGGGCCTCGGAGATTTGGAAGATATAGCTCGAATAGTTGATATACAAATTATTGGGAGCATATTAACTCGACAATTTGCGGAAAATGCCGATATAGATGTAAATGTATTATTTAAACCTTTTGGTGATGCTTCTGCTGTGCATGAAAGATTAAAGGAAAGATCAATAAAGCTCAATGGCGTAAATGTCACAAATACAAAACATCCTGTAAATTATTTTCCTATCATAAGCAAAGAAATTTTCGATAGAGCCGGCACACTAGCTGATGCCGTTTATGAATTAGAAACCGATAAATGGCTGAAGAAAGCAAAAGTACAACAATTTAATCCAGACAAATATATTAAAGAATTTGATAAGGCAGCATCTAGATTAGATGCCATGAAAGGTGAGCTTGTTAGGGATATTGCTGATTTAAAAAGACTTCAGGGCCTAAGTTCTTCTGAATTAGAAAAACTTTCGGGAAAAGTATCAACAAAAATTCAAGAACTAGAGAAAGACAGTAAGGATATCATAAAAACTCATGTGGATATGAAACAAGTGCGCAGAGATATTTTCACTAAACCATTAACGCCAAAAGAAATTAAAGAATATGGTAGTACAAATGCTTTACCTGAGAATGTTATTTTCAAATTATTGGAAAGGTTTTTATATTGGGATTTAGCAACAAAACTTAAAGAAATAATTGGCGATGATGGGAAATTATCAAGGCCGGAAGCAGATGAATTGAAAGATGTAAAGGTGCCGCTAGATGCGAAAGGAAGACTTAAAAGCTCACGTTAAATCCAATCATGTTGTCACTTGGAAAGGTGATAGGTTTGATTATTCTTATCCAGATGAAAAAGGAAAAGCCGTGCCGTGGTTTGCTGTTATAGAAGATGGTAAAATTACATTCGGTAAAGGAACCGAAGAAGAAATAGTCTATGAAATCAAGAGCCTAGATATACTACATAAGAGGCTCTTAAAGCATGACGTACCAGAGAAAATGAAAATGGAATCATTTAAGAAATTTGTGAAAGAAGTAGATAAAGAAAACACTAGATAATTTGGTAAATGGCTAGAAAAACTTTTCAAAATTTAATGGTAGAGCAACAAGGCAAAACAGTTGTGTTTGCGTTTGGTAGATTTAATCCACCAACGGCGGGCCATGAGAAGTTGATTAGTAAAGTGTTGGAACTAGCACAACGGAATCAAGCAGAGCCAAGGATATATCCAAGTTTTACTCAAGACAAGAAAAAGAACCCCTTGTCACCAAAAGATAAAATTAAATTCCTTAAGCTCATGACTAAGTTTCCAAAAATAATTCAAAACAATAGCAAAATCATCACTCCCTTTATTGCATTGCAAGCAATGTCTCAAGAGGGATTCGACACAGTTGTTTTTGTGGTTGGTAGTGATAGGGTTAAAAAATTTCAAAGTGAAATGGGTGTTTTTGCGCAAAAATTAAAAATTAAAAATTTTAAAGTTATCTCGGCGGGAACCAGAGATCCAGACTCCGAAGATGTTGAGGGCATGAGCGCGTCAAAAATGAGAAAAGCCGCGTCCAGTGGTGATATAAATCTATTTAATCGCGGCGCGCCAAGTAAAATTAATGATAAGTTTAAACAAGATATGTTTGATAAGGTAAGAAGGGGTTTAGGTCTAAAGAAAATCAACGAGAGCATTCCAAAAGAGATAGTCACAAAGCTAGTTGGCATTTCAATTCCAAAGATGAATATAAACGAAAGACTCAGATTTTCATTTGACAACTTTACTGGGGTAATAGATAACATGCTGGTATCCAAAGTTCGTTTGTGTGACACGGATATTGATTATGACAAGGCCGCAAGAATGTCACAGACCGCTAACGATGCATATCTCAGTAACATTTTTCACATTAGCGAGGACGGTTTCTTACTCGGTGACACAGAAAGATTTTTAGCATATAAGCGTCGCGACGAAAGTGGAGTTGTTAAGGTTAGAAAGTTAAGTGTGTCAATAAAAGAAATCTTTATGAAAGCACAAAATATTTTAAAAGAAGAGAACGACAAAATGAATGAGCAATTCGAAAAGGATATATAAAAATGAAATCATTTAAAATCTTTCGTGAGGGAGAGAACACGGATAAAACTAAAGAAAAACAAGAGAAAGAAAAGGCATCAACACAACGTCAACAAGATGCCGAACTAGATAGGGCCGCCAAGAAGGATTTTGATAATGATCAGTTTGAGAAGAAAAAAGAGAAAAAGGTGAGAGATAAAGATAGAGAAAAGTAATGATATAGTATTTAGGTAAAAACTCAATTTTGCCCAAAAAAAGTGAATTTTTCGCTCAATTGGAAAAACTTTTGTCCATTTGATTTAGGATATAAAATAATGCCGACTTACGAGTATAAACGAGAAGATGGAACCGTGTTTGAGATAGATCAAAAAATAAATCAGCCGAAACTTGCTGTGTGTCCCACTACGGGCCAAAAAGTCATAAGATTGATTTCTTATACATTACCACCCAAATTGATTGGCTCGGGGTTTCATTCCACGGATTATCCAAAGAAGAAAAATTAAATGTGCTTAATTACTGTTAAATATATTCCAGAAGTTCAGTCGTGGGTCGGAGTAAAAAACCGAGACAGGGTTTCTAAACCCGTGATAAGAATTCGTAAAAGTTTTCGTCGTGGTATTGAGAGATTATATATGTGGGACGATAAAACTAAATACACAGAAGGTATAAATGAGTACGGGGTTGCTATTATATCCGCTGGCGGGGATGCAGAGCGTGATACTATTGATGGCCTTGCTATTAGAACAGCTCTATTCGAAAGAACCGCAGAGGCCGCTATGCAAAAGATAGTAGATATGAAAGTTGTCGGCAGAACATTTATTTTTACTAAAGACGATGCTTGGGAAGTTGGAATAGAAAAAGCCAATGGAAAAGATTTCATGATCGCAAACGTACAAATGAGCAAAACCGAGCAATCTGTTTTCATCTCAACGCAAGGGCCATTTAATCAAGAACAAAGATGGGTTACTGCCAATAAGGAAACAATGTTAGCAAGAACCCCGGAGCAATTATTTGATGGCATGTCCTCTAATGACAAAGAAAATCCCCAAGACAATCCATTGATTGCAACTGAAAGGAAAAAATCTTTGAGAACCACTGGACAAACTATGATAATACCTTCTCAAATGACTATGCATTATAGGTCGCTTTGGGGTGAGGTTAGATTTCAATTGGATAAATTGAATTCACCAAAAGAGAAAACATTTTTTGAAATAGTATCAACAAGAAAACTTATTAGTTTTGGGGAAAATCTAGATGTTACGACTTAAACATTTTATAACAGAAACAAATAAAAAGAAAGCTTTGAAAACACTCCAAGATAAGAAATCGGATGCAATTTCTAAATTGGGGGCTATAGATACATTGAAAAATCTCAAAGTATCAGATGATGAAATAAACAAAGCCCTAAAAAAGGCCGGAATTAAAAACGCAGACGAATTATTAAAATAGGAGAAATAAAATGATTAAAGACTTACCAAAAGGTTTGCTCAATACCACACATAAGACGTTATATAGAAACCATCTTATAGAAAACAAAGCAGCGGAAATAGTAAAACAAGAATTAAAAAAAGCAGGCAAGACGCTTGAGCAGATGACGCCAGAAGAGAAGAAAGCACTTTTTGATAAAGTTGATAGGCTGGTTAAGTCGGATGATGAAGTTCAAGAAGCCACAAAAGCTCTTGGATATCCTAAAGATTTGAAAGGAACACCAAGAAAAGATACTGATGGTGCTCATGATCATAATCCAGTGGATCATCAAGCTGGCATTGAGCAAGCCGAGGATGAGGCTAAACGAGAAAAGAGAAGTGTTAATAAAAGTCGACACCCATTAGAAGACGGCGACATTTCAGATGAAGTTCCTCACGCTATGCGCTCTCAAGCAACGGTGGCCACAGAAGAAGCGGCCCAACCATGTGCTCATCATGCCCAGGAAAATTGCAAAAAATGCAATCCGGCTGAAGAATATAAAAAACCAAAGAAAAAGTAACATCTATATATTAATAGGAGAAAGAAACAAATGAAAAAGCCAACAGAACCAAAACACAAACACGGGGTGGTAGCATCAGAACGAGGCTGGCATTGTGCAAAAACTGGTGAATTATTGAAAGGCCAAAAAGGATTGTTAGAAGCAATGCCCAAAGCAGCTAAAAAGCCTAAAGTTGTTGATGATATGCCAGAAGAAAAAGAATTAGAAGAAACTCCTGATGAACTGATGTCAGAAGTAGAAGAAACTTTCGAAGATATGGAATAACGTATCATTTATTATGGATTTTGATGATATTCACTTGAGCGAAGCAAATTTTATTATGTTTGCAATGAAATCTTATGATTGCAGCAATTGTTTGGATATGAAAGAATTCTTGAATGATATCAAAAAAATTAAATATGTTAAGAGATTATTTAATAGATATCTCAATGATGATGACCTAAAGGAAAGACTCATCATTAATCATTTGATTGAATTGTATAATATGTTTGGTAATGGTGCAACGAAAATGCTTTTCTTTAAATTAGATGATAAGTTTCGGCCATTACTAAAAACGTTTTTGATATATTTGAATAGAATGCCAGATAACATTTATGGGGTTCAAGAACAAGTTATTCAAAGTCACGATATACCTGTGTTGATGGAAGTTGCCAATAAATTACGCAAAATATGAACAAAAACCATTATCAAATAACGGTGCTTAACGAGGGGGTTGTGATTGATACATTTTTATTGTATCAATTTATAAGGCGTCTTGCTACTCCTTTTGATAAATGGAAAGCTTTTGATTTGGGTATTATTGATGAACGAGGCAAAGTTTTAAGAAAAAGAAATACTTTACGCACTAAAGAGGAAAAAGACTCGCTTGGCTTGTTTGATATTTTGGTATTGAATTTGAAAAAAGTTTTGGAGAGGCTTCCTTTTGGGAAAAGTAAGTTAGCATCTTTTGCGACCGCATTGTTTTTGATAAAAGAACACAATAATCCAAAGATAAACAATTCAGAATTTTTTCTTGAGAGTTTTTTGGATTTTGTTGATGATATAGAACTCATCCCCGAATACAAAAATGAAGTAGAGCGGTTATTTGAAACTATTGATGCTGATGTATTCAAGATGCAATTATCCGAAATGATGATAGATGAAGAACCCACGAACAATATAGGCTCGGGGGCTATCAAGGGAACGGGACTTACGCCCGATGATGAAATCATAGTAAAGAAAAAGAAGAAAAAGAAGAAAGACATTATTACCAGATAAATTGAGTTTTGTTATGTTGTTTAAAAAAGAAAAGCAAATTGAAATAACCGGTGGTATGGTGTTGAAGGATAACCAAGAGAAAAGATGGCTGGTTGCCTTTTCGCATAAAACAAATGATGATAATTGTTATGTATTAATATCAGAGCCGTTCGGCGATCGAGGATGTTATCTCAGACAATTTGAATATACCCAAACTTATGAAGGTTTATTAGCCTATACTAGTCATTGTTGCTTTTACAGTAAAGCCCACTTAGTAAAATTTATCAATGAAAAAAACTGGTGTGTGGCCAAGCCTAGTGCTGATTTTGCCCAAAGCATAATCCAAAAGAAAATCTTAGACTATATAACACTAGAAACTAAATACGAAAAAGCAATCCAGGAACTTCGCAGATCTAGAAATGATACTAAAGATATTAGTGAACGCGCAAGAATAGATATGTTTTTGGATGTGAATTGTTGGGATGATTTATTTAAATAGAGGAAAATAAATGAGTGATGATACTTTGATTAATGATCAAATTGCAGATCCAGATGAAGGCATGAAGAGATATCTTGCCGAGGTTAAGGCATTTAATGAAAAGGCGGAGCGAGATGCCCATTATCAAAATTTGCAATTACAAAAACAACGAGAATTACAAGAAGAACAATCAATAATACAACTAGAAAAATCTAAGGAAAAGGCATTAGAGGCCTATATTCCAGATGAAGTCGCTATTCACCGCGCACAAAATGGTTGGGTTTTACATCACACACAACATTCAAAGGAAGGCGAATTTAAACTAGATCCCAACCATGAGGTTTATTATACCGCCGAAGAATTACTAAAACGATTACAAACGGTTTTTGTTAAGCAAATAGAATTAGATAAAGCAAAAAATGGAAACTAAAGAAGAAATAGTTCTTAGTAACGAGCAAATGTATGAAAATGCATTAAGGGCTAAGCTAGTTTACGAACAAGCAACACAAACTCTCAAGGATACCAGAGAGGCCGAGAGAAAGCAAGTGTTTAAATTAGTCCAACAAAGAAACTCCGCGCGAGATCTATTGATGGACATCCGCACCAACACACAAAACAAGAAAATCATATCTAAGATTAATAACTTTTTTGGCGATTGATACTAAATTCATATAAACCCTTATAATTATTCAACATTTGACTAATATTTAGTTGTTAGTTGACATTTAAATGAATGTTTGATATAATCATACAAAGTAATATGAATTATTAATATATAATGGGAAAATGAAATGAAACGTATATTGTGTTATTTAATCTTTTGTTGCTGTTTTTGCCAAAACGCATATTCTATGTGTTTACCAAATACTGAAGCAAATTTTACATCATCATCTGAGGTTGTTGCAATCTCGGATAAAGATTTGTCGAACGTTATATTACAATTTTGTGATGGAACAACTGAAAAGTTTGATAACTTGAGTGGCTTATTTGCAACATTTAGTGGAACCGGGGATAATGCTGGAAAAAAGATAACTGGTGTTTTCATCAAATCTGGTTGTAACGGCGGCGAAAGTGGCGGTAATGGTGGCCAAGGGGAATTCCACGAGAATCCAGATGCCGATGTCTGCGAAGAAACTTCTTGCGAGGATGATGAATATCAATATCAACATAAAGAATTCTTTTATAATATTTAAGAAGTTCTAATGATGATAAAACAATATCTATCAATGTAGATGTAAATGAAGGTGAGCTCTATAAGTTTGGTGATATTACATTTATTGGAAACACGGTATATAGTAAT
>JAVJHY011130636.1:0-15138 GCA_035593235.1 Phascolosoma agassizii | reverse complement strand
AGTTTGTTGCGAAATTCGAAATAAAGCGTCCGAAAATGCAAAAGCAGAACAATGACGATCAGTGCAAAAATAATTGCGGCGATTGGTCTATCAATGAAGTCCAATGGCTCCTTGACCCGTGCCATTGAAGAACGAAGTTTCACTTCCATTATACCACCAAGAACCATGCCCAAAATGATGGGCACGATGGGCAAATCCAACCGTTTCAAAATTAGTCCAAATACACCAAAACCAGCTGCAATTGCACAATCGGTCACCGAATTGCGTAACGAATAAACGCCGACAAATGACAGGGTCAAGATCATGATGCCAATGAATCGGGTTGGGATCAGAATGATCTTCAAAAGTAGATTTGTTGAGAACAGCAAGAAAACCAAAATCAACAGGAACAAAACCAGCAACAAAGTGAGCAGGAGCAAAACCAGCAACAACAAAATAATCAGCAAAATCAAAATCAACAAAATACTCAAAGTAATGGACAAGAGAAAGCTCAAAACCAAAATCAGAAACAATCTGAAAATCAAGATGAAAATGGTGAACAATCAGAAAATGAGATACCTGAGTTACCTAAAGGTGAGGAATTAAGTCAAGAAAAACAACAAGCTTTGAAGAATAATCAACAAAATCAACAAAGTTTATCTCAGTTAAAAAATGAAATTTCAAAGATTTCTGTTAATGAATCTAAGCTATCAAAAAATAATTTAAGTTTTAATAATTTAAGTTTAAATCAAAGTTTAGAGTTATTGTCTGAGGATAAATTAAAAAAATTAGAAGAGGAGAAAAAAAGTTATTTTTGGAATGTTTTAGGATTAGTTATTTTCTTTTTAGGATTATATTTAATTTATGTTAAATATTTTAAAAATGAAGATTTAGTTTCTGAAAATATTGGAGATTTTGTTGAGGAGATTCCTTATTATTTAGAATTATTGGATTTGGTTTTAGTTCAAAAAGATTATAAAAATCAAGTAAAAGTGCTTGCTCAAAGTGTGCGTGAGTTTTTGTTTGTTGATAAAAAATTAAAATTTGTTCCGACAAATAATATTGGTTTAAAAATTACACAAAATAGTATGTTTATAGATATTTTAAAAAGGGCGGAGCGGATTGAATTTGCTAGAAGTTCTGATGAGTTAGATATTAAAGAATTAATTAGAAATTTGAAAAAAGAATATATGGGGTTAAAAAAAAATGAATAAACCAAATAAAGAATTATTAAGTAGAATTGAAGAAAAGTCAAAGATTTTGGTTTCCTTAAAGGAAGAATTAGGTAAGGTAATTGTTGGTCAAAAAGATGTAATTGAGAAAACAATTATTTCTGTGTTAGCTAATGGAAATTTGTTATTGGAGGGTGCTCCAGGTTTAGCTAAAACTTTATTAGTTAATACTCTTGCAAATGCGAGTAGATGTAATTTTTCAAGAATTCAGTTTACTCCAGATTTATTACCTTCAGATATTATTGGTACTAAAATTTTTAATCAAAAGGATTCTTCTTTTGAGACTAAAAAGGGGCCAATTTTTGCTAATTTTGTTCTTGCTGATGAGATTAATCGGGCACCTCCAAAGACTCAGTCTGCTTTACTTGAGGCTATGGCTGAGAAACAAGTTACAATTTTAGGTGAAACATTTAAGTTGGATAAACCATTTTTAGTTTTTGCAACTCAAAACCCAATTGAACAGGAAGGAACTTATCCGTTACCGGAGGCTCAAATAGATAGATTTATGTTTAAATTATTAGTTAATTATCCTACAAAGTCTGAGGAGTTAGAAATTTTAGATAGGATGACTTCAAATAATTTTCCTAGTGCTAGTCCAGTTATTTCAGGGGATGAGATTATTGAATTACAAAAGTTAGTTCGTGATATTTATATTGATGATTTAGTTAAGGAGTATATTGTATCAATTGTTGATGCTACTAGAAATTCAGAGAAGTATGAGGTTGAGTTTGGAAAGTTTATTGAGTGGGGGGCTAGTCCGAGAGCTAATATTTTTTTAACTGTTGGTGCTAAGGCTTGCGCTTTTTTAGATGGGCGTGATTTTGTAAATTCTGATGATGTGAAGAAAATTGTTTATGATGTTTTAAGACATAGAATTATTTTAAGTTATGAAGCTGATATTGAAAATGTTTCAACACATGATGTAATTGATGAAATTTTGGAGAAGGTTAAGTGTCCTTAATTTTTAATTTTTTAAAATGAATTTATTAATTAATTCTGGAAAAAAAGATTATAAAAATTTTAATTTTTTATTTAAAAATTCTAAAAATTTATTTTCTGGAAAGTATACTTCAAAACTTAAAGGTCAAGGTGTTGAGTTTTGTGATTTGAAACTTTATGATTTTTCAGATGATGTGAGAAAGATTGATTGGAATGTAACTGCTAGGATGAATGTTCCTTATGTTAGAGAATTTTTAGAGGAAAAAGATGCTACACATTATTTTTTAATTGATGTTTCTGGAAGTATTTTTAATAAAATTTCTGAAATTAAAAAATTAGTTTCAACTTTATTGTTTGCTTGTAATGGTTTTTCTGATAATTTTTCAGTTATTTTTTGTAAGAAAGATTTTTTGAAAGTTGTTCCTTTATCAAAAGGAAAAAAACATTTAATTAGGTGTATTTATGAATTAAGTGAGTTAAAGGAAGAAGGATTTTCAGATTTAGATATTGGATTAAAGTATTTATTGTCTAGTGTTAAAAAGAATTCAGTGATTTCTATTTTTTCAGATGAATTGGATTTTACAGATTCAACTTTAAGTTATATTAGTGCTTTAAAGAAAAAAAATAAAGTTGCTTATTTTGAGTTTTTTAATTCAAATGAGTTAGAGTTTGATTTAGGTTTAGATGTATTTTGTGATAGTGAGTCTGGAGAAGAAGTTATGTATGATTTGGATGATGATGAAGTTTATGAAATTATTTTAAATTTTAATAATAAGTTAAAAAATTGTGAAAAAGTGATAAGAAAAACAGGAGCAAAATATTTTAGTTTTGATTGTAAAACTGGCGTTGTAGAAGCTATGAGAAATGAGAGGTTTGAGATTTAAAATGACTGAATATGTTCGTTTTACAGATTTATGGATTGTGGGGGTTGGAGTAATATTTATTTTATGTTTTTTATTTGTGTATTATTTTTATTTAAAAAAGAAAAAAAATTTAGCAAAAAAACTTTCTTCAAATTCAATGATTGGGTCAGTTGTTAGGAAAAAGTCTAAGAAAGAATTATGGATGAATTTATTTTTAGTATTTTCAATTTTCATGTTATTTGTTTCTTTGTCTGATCCTCATATTAGGATGACTGATGAGAAAGAAGGAATTTCAGTTGTTTTAGTTATTGATAGTTCTGGTTCAATGGTTGCTAATGATTTTACTCCAAATAGAATGGAGGCTGCTAAAATTTCAGCTGCAAATTTTGTTGATCAGATGAATTTAAAGGATACAATTGGAGTTGTATCATTTTCAGATTCAACTAGAATTGTTAGTTTTTTAAGACAAGATCAAGATAAAATTATTAATTCAATTGCTACAATTACAGCTACAGGTAGAACTGCGATTGGGGATGGTTTGGCTATGGGTGTTGATATGGTAGCTTCAATTCCAAATAAAAAAAAATTAGTTATTTTATTGTCTGATGGTGAGCAAACTGCAGGTCAGATTTCTATTGAGGATGGAATTAAGTATGCTCAGAGTGAGGATGTAATTGTGTATACTGTTGGAGTTGGTTCAAAAGATGAATTTGTTATGGGGCATGATTGGTTTGGTCGTCCACAAATTGCTAAATTGGATGAAGCTAGTTTGAAAAAGATTGCTCAGGAAACTGGAGGTGCTTATTTTAGAGCAAAGGATAATGTTGCACTTGAGAGTATTTATGAAAACTTACCTGATCAAATTAAAAAAGAAAAAGAGTTAGTTTCTGTGAAAGAGGAAACTATTGTTTTAGTTATTTTAATGTTAATTGGAATACTTGGTTTGAAGTATTATAAAAGAGTAAAAATTTGGTAAATTTATCTTTCTTTCAGAACCTGATATATTTTCATTTTTATACCAAATATTTATATTATTTAGTTTTTTATTTTTATTATGGTTAAACAAATATTTAGTTTTTTATTTTTTAATAAATTAATTATGACATTTTCTTCATTTTATTTATTTATATTATTTTATTTATTAACAAATGAAATATTATTATTCGGGGAATTAGGAGAAATATTAAATTATTTATTTTATTTTATTTTTGGAGGAGTAATTTCATTCTTTTTATTATTAGGAATAAAATTAAGTTATGGGGATGAAGAATTACCTGATATCGAGTCTATTAAACCTTTGGAAGCAAGTTACATTCCTTTATATCTTGGTTTAATTATAATTAGTCTGGAGTTAGGGAGTATAAATGAGTCAAAACTGGAAACAATTATCTTAATATTGTTAATATTCTTTATATGGTCTAAATTAGAAAAAGTCTCCTTTTTCAATTTTTATTGGTTATTTTTTAATTATAGATATTATAATTTTGATACTAAAAAATCTAGTTATATATTAATTACAAAAAAAAAAGATATTAAAGATAAAAAGGAAGTAAAATCGTTAAAATTAAAAAGATTAAACAATTATACTTTCTTAGAAGTATAAAATGGCGAAAAAAATATTAGCAACTTTGAAAAATAATACTCAAGTAATTGTTTTTCATGAAGATTATGACCATTTCTCTGATTTGATTTCTATTTTTGAAATAAGTTTGTCTTCTTTTGAAGATATAAACTATTTTGAAAATATGCATTCTAAATTAAAAGATAATGAAAAATACTATATTCAATTAAATGATGAAAATAAAGATGAGATTTTAGAGGGAGTTTCTCTTAATACTCAAACAATAGATATGAATATAATTACAAAAGAGCAATATTCACAAATAAAATATTTATATTTAATTGATGATACTGAGAATAAACTTTTTTTTAAGAGAGTTTTAGGAACTCAGATTATAATGAATAAAAAATATTTGAGTTATGAAACATCTCCAAAATTTGAAGAAGAATCAGATAAAATTTCTTTGAATTCAAATGTTGAAGTTATATATGACATCAATTCTAAAAGACTATACTTTAATAAATTATCAAATTTAAAAACAATTTTACCTACAGTTAAAGATTTATATAAACTAGCTTCAGATGATGAAATTAAATCTTTTTTTACTGAGGATAAATTTAATTTTGACCAATCAATATTAGTAAATCTAAATAATAAAAATAGAGAAAGATTAAGTTCTTTAGTTGATAGAGACGATATTGATTTTACTGATGAAGAACTAATGAAAAAATATGAACAATATGATGAGAAATATAAACATAAATTGAAAAAAATTGAAGGTAAATATCAAATTAAAAATAAACCTCAGTTAATGAACCTAATGGAAGTTTTAGAAGAGAGGTACTATAAAACTCCTATCACTAATGAAAAAAGAGAAGCTGATGCTTTTAGAAAAGTAAATTAATTAATATTTAAATTTAATATTTATTTTATGATTATTTTTTTAGCTTATTTTTTATTTTTTCTAAATAAATAAACTTCCAACTGTTATTATCCTAATACTACAAATAGTATGTTTGCGTATTTATAAATTATTTTCTAATATTTTATATTTGTATAACAAATATATTTAAATTAAAAATTTACTATTTATTTTATGATTAAAGTTTTTAGTTTATTTTTTATTTTTTTGGTGTTTTTTTCAGGTTGTTTTTCTGATATTGATGAGGCTATTGTTATTTTGGAAAAAAATCAAAGTTTTGAACCTTCAAGGTATGAAAATCAAATTAAAAATGTTTCAAATGTTAGTAAAGTTTTAATTAGTGAAGTTCCAGTTGAAAATAAAAGTATAAGTAATTCTTTTGGAAATAATTTATCAGTTTCTCCAGATGAAAATTTGAGTTTAGAAATTTCTAGTAGAGAGTTAAAGGTTTTTGATAAGTGGCAGTGGCAGTTAAGTGGAGATATTAATTTTGATTATGTTGATGAAGTTTCAGTTTATGATATTGATTTGTTTGATACTAAAGTTTCTGATATTAAATATTTACAAGAAAATGATATTTTTGTTATTTGTTATTTTTCTGGTGGGTCAAGTGAGAATTGGCGTTCTGATTTTGAAGAATTTCCAAAATCTGTTTTAGGGAAAGATTTAGATGGTTGGGATGGGGAGAAATGGTTAGATATTTCTAAATTTGATATGTTTAGTAGTATTATGGAAAAAAGATTTGATTTGGCAGTTTTTAAAGGCTGTGATGGTGTTGAAGTGGATAATGTTGATGGGTATTCTAATGATAATGGATTTGATTTAACTTTTGATAATCAATTGAAATATAATATCTGGTTAAGTGAACAAGCACATTCTAGAGATTTATTAATTGGTTTGAAAAATGATTTGGACCAAGTTATTGATTTAGTTGGATATTTTGATTTTGCAATTAACGAGCAGTGTTTTGAGTATGATGAGTGTGGGGTTTTGAGTGCTTTTGTTGAAGTAAGTAAGCCAGTTTTTGGAGTTGAGTATGAATTATCTAAAAATGAATTTTGTGATGATGCTAATAAATTAAAGTTTAGTTTTTTGAAAATGAATTATGATTTAGATGGAGAAAGAGATAGTTGTAATTAAAAAGTATAATTTAATTATATTTATTAAATATATAAACTTACAATTGTGATGATTCCTAAAATAATAAATAAATAATTCGCATATTTATTAATTGTTTCAATTTTGAATTTTTTGAATAAATATTTTCCTAAATACATTGCTAATATTGTAAGAAAACTTAAAGATAACATTACTCCAAGTAATACTAATTCGGCGTTATAAATAGTTCCAAATAGTGCTGATGTAATTTGTGATTTATCTCCCATTTCAGCAAAAAAAATAACTGTAAATCCTACAAGCATTGTACTTTTTGCTTTTTTATTAAATTTAATTTCTTCATCATCTTCCTCTTCTTTATTAAATAATCCAATTAGTCCAATGATTAAAAAAATTAATCCTGAAATTATTTTAATCCAAAATAAAGGTATGTAATTAATTAAATAATTTCCAAAATATACTGCTAAGCCATCTACAACTAAAAATCCAAGAAAAACTCCAATGAAAAGTGCTTTTTGGTTTTTAAATTTTGATGACATAGATAAAACTGCAATTTGAGTTTTGTCTCCAAATTCTGCTAGAAGAATTGATATAAAAGGTATAATTATGTCTAGTATCATATTATTTATAATTTATTTTAATTTATAAGTTATTTTGTATAGAATTATTTATATAAGATTAATTTTATTCAATTATTATGAGAAGAGATACTTTGTCTGGATATTTATTTGTATTACTTGGAGATGATAATGATTTATTTAGAGATGAAATTTCATCAATTGGAGTTACAAATTTAATTTTTGAAACTGATTGTATTCCTACACAAAAATTAGTGAATGAAAATAAATATAAATTTGTAACTTCTGAATTATTTACTGAAAGGTATTTTACTGAGGATTATTTGTTTAAGTGGACAACTGAATTAGGAAATTTTGGAATAGTTAAAAATATTGTGTATAATGCTTTAAGAAAAGGTGAACATTTAGTTTGTAGTTTATCTTTTGATAATGTATTTGGATTTATTAATAATCGTAAAGTTCCAAAGAAAAATTATATTTTAATTAATGTATCAAAAAATGGAAGTTATCCTACTGGATTTGATGAATATTCTTTTGATTTTACAACTAATGATATTAATGAAATTTGTGCTATTATTAAAAGACATATTTAATTGTTTTAATTTATAATTTAATGTAATATTTTTTCTAATCCTTTATTTATTGGAAAATTTAAACTTGTAGGTTTTTCTTGTAAATATTTTTTATTTGTACAATATGATTTAATATTTGGCCCAAAGTATTCTTCATATGCTTTTTTCCCAATTGCAAGATTATTATTATTATAATTATTAATTGTATTTATTGTATTTAGTGTTTGATTCATAATATATTATATTTTAAAAAGTAGTTAGATATGAGTTATAGAAATTATATAATAACTGTTAATGTCATCATTATTTTATAAATTGAAGTTGAGTTTTTTAATTAGGATAATAAAAGTGTTATGAAAATAATTAATTTTCAAATCATTTTTGATTAAATAAATAAAAAATGTTCAGAAAAATAGTAAAACAAGGAAATAGTGCGTATACTTTAACTTTACCTTCAAATTGGGTAAAATCTAATAATTTGGATTTTGGTGATTATGTAGAGTTAATTGAGAGTAATCAAAATATTTTAATTTCTACTTCAAAATCAGGTTTGGTTGAAGTTGTTGAATTAGATTTAAGGGAAGTGAGTAGGCCTGAGATGTTTCAAATTTTAATTAATTCATATATTCAAGGATTTGATAGAATTAGTGTTAAACATTCAGATTTAAAGACAATATTAGATGTGTCAAATGAATTTACTGGGATGATTATTGAAGAAAGTTCTGATGACTTTGCTATTTTTTCTTCAGTTGTTTTAAAAGATAATTTGGAGGTTGATACTTTAATTAGAAAGACAGGATTTTTTTTAAAAGATTTATCAAATAAATTAGTTTTAGTTTCAGCTGGAAAGTTTCCATTAAGTGATTTTAAACGTTTGGAGAAGGTTATGGATAAAAATATTTTGTATATTTTAAGATTTTTAAATAAATATGAAAATATTTCAAATTCATATACTAAATTTTTGTATGCTTATGTTTTTGATATGATTGGAGATATGTTATCTGAGATAGCAGCACATATTGGAACTGATGTTAAGCTTGCTAAATTAGTTGCTAAAAATGTTAATTTATATGCAGATTATATATTTTTAGAGAAACAATCTAATATTGTTATGGATTTAAGAAAATTTAGAAATTCTATTGAAAAGAAAACTTTTACTGATGGTTTGGTTTATAGTTTAGCAGAAGTTATGTATAATTTTGTTGGTGTATTGATTCGTGGGAATCAACCTTCTAATAATAAATAATAATATATAATAATTTTTTTATTCTTTAATTTTTATTCCTTATTTTTTATTTTTGATTAGTTTGATTTTATTTTTAAATTTATAAAAGGTACAATGTACCTTTATGTTTCTTATTTGTTTATATTTAGTTGGTTTTACTATTAGTTTGGTTTTTTAGAATAATTTATATATTAAAATACAATGTATTTTTATATTTTCTATAACTTATATAACTTAATATTTCGAGTGGAAAGTGACAGTTTTAGAGTTTTGACATATATTTATATATTATTTATTCAAATGTTTATTTTATGGTAGAAAAAGTTAGTAAAACTAAATTGGATAATTCCAAACCTAAAAGAAAGTTTCAAGTTTTTATTTGGAATTCTAAAATCCATAATGTATTTATTGGATTATTAGTTGTGTGTGTGTTTTTGCTTTTTGGAGCTATGAAAGTTCAAGGTATGTATATTGAACAGTTAAAGTATCAAGTAGAGTATGGTGCTCAAACAAGTGAGGCTTTTGATTATAATTATGATGTAATGCTTGCTGAAAAGTTTTTGGAAAAAACAGGCTTAGAACATTTAAATATTGCTGATATGTTAAAATATTATCAAGATAATGATTATGAAGATATTTACTATAATGTAGGTTATATTGAGGCCACAATGGATCAATGTTATGAAAAAGGATGTTTTACAGTTACATATAAATTTAATCAAAACAAAGGATTGTATATTGATGTGTTAACTCAAAAACTCAATTAATTTAATATTTAAGATTAAATTATTTTTTTATTTTTATTTTACAGTATTAGATTTCTTCTCTTAATTTACTTAACCAGAGAGTATTAATTACTCCAATTATTAAAAAGCTTGATAGTACAATTTGTTCTGAACCAAATATTGTTACACTGATTAGTGCAATTAATCCAAATAACATTTTTGCACCGTGTAAATATAATTCTCTAAATATAATATAGTCCATTGCTGAACTCTTTTTAGCATTTGAATAAAATATTGAAGCAAATGTTAAATTATATGTAGAATAAATTAATTTTGCCATCATTTCAACAATATATATAAAAAATCCAGTAAATATAATTGCTAACATTCTAAGAATCCAAATAAATGATATAGATCTCGCAGTTCTTTTTACAATTCTTTTTTTGTTGTGAGAATCTAGATATTTTTTAAGATATACAATTAATCCAATACTAATTACTGATGCTGCTGTATATAATACACCTAATTTAATAAAATTTTGATTAACAAGTGTAAATAATATAATTGGCCAAAATGATACACTTAGAAAACTTTCAATTCCTTCAGCAAAGAATGGTTTTTTAGAGTTTTTAAATTTTTGATTATTTGATATTCTTTTATAATCTTTATAATCAAATTTATAATTTTTTAATTTTATATCTTTTGAAAATAATAAAGGAATTAATCCAATAAATATTATTATAAAAGATAATATTAATAATTTTGAGAATGGTAATAATTCTAAAAATGTACCTCCAATTAATGGTGCTATTCCTCCAAAAATTGTAATTAAAATTTGTAATGTTCCTAAATCTGAACTTCCATGTTTTTTATCAGAATTTACTGAAATTTCAAGATGCATTGCAGGCCAAAAAGTTGCCATGTGAAGTCCATACATAAATGAAGATAGAAAAATCATATATTCAGTTGAGTGGATGAAATTTAATGTTGTGATGTGTGCTAAATAAATTGGAATACTTAAAAGAATTGTATATCTAAATCCAATTTTATTTATTAATTTAATTGAATGTGGAATTATTGTTAAATATGTAAGAGAAATTCCCATAATAAATAAAATAATAAATTGGAAACTAAATCCTTGTGAGTATAAATAAACTGGAGCAAAAATTCCAACTAATGATTTTACAAAAGTTAGGAAAGCTTGAAATAAATATAATTTTGACATTTTATCATGAAGTAATTTATGGATTAATTGATGATTTTCATTGTGTAACATATTAAAATTATACCTTTTTAGTTTTTAAAGATTTATAATTATATTAAATGGATAATTTTAGTTTCCAATTAAATATTTTAAATATTGGTTTTTATTTTTGAATTTATTTAATATTGAAAGTAAATATTAATAAACTTCATTTTCAACAATTGTATTTAATCCAATAGATGAAATTATTCCGAATGTTAAAATCATTGTTAGATTAGCGAAACTATTTTCAATAAATAATAATATTATAATTAATAGGATACAAAATAAAATTTTTGTTCCATGCATATAAATTGTTCTTGTTAAAAGAGCTTCTAAATAATTTTTAGAATTTGTATTATTATAAAATATGGAGGCTAGGGTAACAGTTACAATGTTTGCGATAAGTTTCGCGAAGCTTTCAAATAAATATAGAAAAATACTTCCAAATAGAGTTAATACTGTTCTTCCAAACCATCCAACTGCCATTAGTCTTGAAGCTATTTTTAACATTCTTTTTTTAGAATGTTTATCGATATATGATTTCACAAATACTAATAAAATAATTGTTAATATGGATAACATTGTATATAATATTCCTAATTTTGCAAAACTTTCATTAATAAAAATAAAGAATACAATTGGCCAGATTACAGTTGATAAAATTAATTCTATACCTTCACTAGCATGAGCAATTTTTGTTTTTTTATTTGAAGTTTTTTTAATTAATTTAAAATAGTCTGAATGTTTAAAATTGATTTTATGATTTTTTTTATCTTTAGCTAATAATAGTGGTAAATTTGAAAGAATTAAAAAAAAACTTGCTAATAATAGTAAATTCCAATAACTGAAATATTCTAAATATATTCCACCTATAACTGGTGCTATTGCTGTGAATAAAGTTACAATTACTTGAAGTGTTCCAATTTCATTCCCTCTTGTTTTTGGATTTCCATTTGAAATTACTTCAGCTTTAAATGATAACCAAAATAGTGCCATATAAATTCCTTGTGATAACCAAAGAATATGAAAAAATATTATTGATTGAGTTACAAATTGAATCGAAAACGTCCTCAGAAGGCCAAATAACGCTTTTTATCGGTGACCAGGAACGTAGTTTTGCAGTACGTGTCACAGAGGAGAGCTCTGACGATAACAAATATGGCTATGTCATAACCTTTGATGACATTACTGAACTTGTAACCGCCGAACGCAATAGCGCCTGGTCGGACATTGCCCGGCGCATTGCCCATGAAATCAAAAATCCCCTGACACCCATTCAGCTTTCCGCCGAACGCATTCGCCGCAAATATGGAGACAAGCTCACTGGCGACCGAGAAATTTTCGACAAATGCACCGACACCATCATTCGCCAAGTTGCAGATATCGGCCGCATGGTCGATGAATTTTCTTCATTTGCAAGATTACCCAAACCACAAATGGAATATCAAGATATTCGCGATGTTGTGCGTGAAGCTGTTTTTCTGTTTCAGGTCAGTGAATTGAATATTAAGTTTGAAATCAATGTACCTGACGAACCCATTATCGCCTATTTTGATCGGCGAATGATTAATCAGGCCATAACAAATTTGGTGAAAAATGCCGCCGAGGCAATAGAAACCGCTAAAGAATCCGGGCTTGAATTTGAAGGTCAGATCGAAACACGGATATCTGTAAAAAATAAGCAAATCATTATCGATGTAATTGATAATGGATGCGGTTTGCCAAAAAATAATCGCAACCGTTTAACCGAGCCTTATATGACAACAAGAACAAAGGGTACGGGTCTTGGTTTGGCAATTGTCCAACGGATCACCGAACAGCATGGTGGTCAGCTTCGTTTAGCTGACGCCCCCAAAACAAAAAAACGAAAAAACGGCGCGCGGATCAGCCTGGTTATTCCGGTAAAAAAACCAAGCAAAAATGCAATTGTTTCACCAAATGATCAAGAAAAAGCAACAATTCCACTTACACAATAAAATACAAATTTATCAGGCAATAAACAATTAATACACAGGGTAATAGGGCAAGGACATGATTTCAGATATTCTGATTGTCGATGATGAAGCAGACATTCGAGAGCTGGTTTCCGGTATTTTGGAGGATGAAGGGCACAAAACAAGAATGGCAAAAAACAGCGATGAAGCTATCGCCGCTGTTGAAGAGCGCAAACCCCACCTCGTAATTCTAGATATTTGGTTACAGGGTAGCCGTATGGACGGTCTTGAAGTTTTAAATCAAGTAAAAAAACGCCATCCAGATCTCCCAATTGTCATCATTTCGGGACACGGAAATATTGAAACGGCCGTAACAGCGATTAAACTCGGTGCTTACGATTATGTCGAAAAACCCTTTAAAGCTGAGCGGCTCATCCTGATAACCGCACGTGCGTTGGAGGCATCAAAATTACGGCGCGAAAATAAAGAGCTAAGAGAAAAAAGCCCACAAAGCAGTGAAATGATTGGTATTTCGGCAGCTATCGCGGCTCTTCGCCAAAAATTAGAAAAAGTCGCTCCAACCAATAGCCGAGTCATGTTCACAGGGCCATCAGGATGCGGTAAAGAATTAACCGCCAGAGTAATGCATGAAAAGTCTCTTCGACCAACAGGCCCTTTCATTGTTCTAAACGCTGCAGTCATGGCACCGGAGCGCATGGAAGAGGAACTTTTTGGCATTGAAGGTGAGGGCGGTTTTGCACGAAAAATTGGCGCTCTTGAAGAAGCGCATGGTGGCACACTCTATATAGATGAAGTTGCTGATATGCCACTTGAAACACAGGGGAAAATTTTACGCGTACTTGTCGAGCAGCGCTTTCAACGCGTAAAAGGTGATCGTAAGGTTGAAGTTGATGTGCGGATTATGTCATCAACCAGCCGCAACCTTGGGCTTGAAATGCAAGATGGGCGCTTTCGTGAAGATTTGTTTCACCGCCTTTCTGTTGTCCCAATTTATGTCCCAGGTATTGCCGAGCGATGCGAAGACATCCCCGTGCTCATTTCATATTTTATGAACCAAATATCTCATTCCTCAGGACTAGCAGTACGTAAAATTGGCGATGATGCAATGGCAATTTTGCAAACCAATGAATGGCCCGGCAATGTGCGCCAACTGCGCAACATGGTTGAACGGATCATGATATTAGCCGATGGAGACACAACAAAAGCCGTCAGTGCAGAAATGTTGCCTGATGATATTGGTAACTCCGTACCCTTTGCGGTAAACGGGCAGGGCGGTGAACATTTTATGTCACTACCACTTCGCGAAGCACGTGAAATATTCGAGCGCGAATATTTAATGGCGCAAATAAATCGCTTCGGCGGCAATATTTCCCGCACGGCAGAATTTGTCGGCATGGAGCGTTCAGCCCTTCATCGCAAGTTAAGAGCCCTCGGCGTAAATTCATCCGATAGAAATCAAGTTAAAGCTGAAAGCAAATAGCGGGAATGAGATGAAAGTCATAATATGTGGCGCGGGACAGGTCGGCTATGGCATTGCGGAGCGATTAGCCGCAGAAAATAACGACGTAGCGGTTATCGACAATTCACCAAACCTTGTTCAGCGGGTAAACGATACACTTGATGTGCGCGGCTATCTCGGTCATGGATCTCAACCAGAAACACTTGATGAAGTTGGGGCGCGAGATGCAGATATGATCATCGCCGTTACCCTCTATGATGAGGTGAATATGGTCGCCTGTCAGGTTGCTCACTCCTTATTTGGCATCCCCACAAAAATCGCCCGCATTCGTGCCCAAAGCTACTTAGAGCCTCATTGGCTCGATTTATTCTCGCGCGATCACATGCCAATTGATGTAATTATCTCACCTGAAATCGAAGTTGGAGATATGGTGCTGCGCCGCCTCGGTCTTCCAGGAGCTTTCGAGACAGTCAATTTTGCCGAAGGAAATGTAAACTTTGTCGGCATCACATGCTCAGATGATTGACCAATAATTGACACACCACTTCGCCAGCTCACAGAATTATTTCCAGATCTCTCGGCGATTGTGGTTGCCATAAGCCGAGACGGTAAACTATTTATTCCGACAAGCAACGATAGCCTGCTAGCCGGAGATGATGCCTATGTCGTTGCAAAAACTAGCGAGGTCGAAAGAACACTAAAAATATTTGGGCATACAGAAAAAACTGCCCAGCGCGTCATCATTGCTGGTGGCGGCAATATAGGT
>JAVJHY011129599.1:0-14877 GCA_035593235.1 Phascolosoma agassizii | reverse complement strand
TGCTCCGCAAAGCGCTGGGTGAAACCGAGGGCGACGGGCGCATCATCGTCACCGTGCGTGGGCGCGGCTACCGACTCGGCGTGCCGGTCTCGATGCTGACGGAAGACCCGCAAGCGCCGTCTTCCGTCGAGCCGTCTGAGCTTCCAGATCCTCCGGTGCCTCCCGTTCGGCGCCTTCTGTGGGCGGTTCTTCTGGGCCTCTCGGTTGCGATGGCTACGCTCGTCTGGCTCGCCCGACCTTATGCCGATCTGGGGCCGAGCTTCGAGTCTCGCCCGCCGGCTGAACTCCCCGAGACTTCGGTTGCCGTGCTCCCCTTTCTTCACGATGGAGCGACGTCAGACCCATCCCATCTAGCGAGCTCGCTGGCGCTGGAAGTCGCGATTCGCCTGCGCAAACTTCCCAACTTGGAAGTTACACCGCCAGGGAACTCTCTCGAGTTAGGCCTCGAAGCGGAACGTGATCCCCGACGAGTCGGACGCACGCTAGGGTGCGGGCGTCTCATCAGCGGGCGCGTGCAAGCAATCGGGGATCAAGTGCGGGTCGCTGTGGAGTTGATCGATGCACGCACAGGCTTCGTCTTGTGGTCGGATGTTTATCCGGCCCGCCTCTCAGGGGTCGAGCTTCTGCAGGAGCAGATCGCTACGGAGGTCGTCCGAGCGGTTACGAAAACCGCACCCGTCGGTGTGGCCGATCTTGGCGAGCCCGCTGCCGTCGAAAGCGATCGCTATGTCGTAGAGGGCAGGCTGGCGGTTCTGGCAGGGACCAAGGAGAGTCTCGAGAGGGCAGTGAAGAATTATGTCCGGGCGACGGAGCTCGATCCGAAGGACGCTCGCAGTCTGGTGGCCCTTGCGATCGCCTATCATGGTCTTTGGGATCTCGATCCAGGGGGGCCCGGCTGGTTGGAGCGCGGGCTGGCCACCGCGATGCGCGCCGTCCGGTTGGCGCCGGACTCGGTGGACGCCCATGTCGCAGTCGCCTCGCTGCTCCGGGCCAACCGGGATTGGGAAGGAGCCATGGCTTCCTACCAGCGGGCGATCTCGTTAGGCGGGTCCGCGGAGGCTCATGAGGGTCTAGCCATTCTGTACAACATCCTCGGCCGTCCCAGGGACGCGCTGGGGCCTGCGATGCGCGCTGTCGAGCTGGGGGCACTCCATCCAAGTCCCCATCGGACCCTGGGGCGGGTATGGCTCTTCTTAGGCGAGGAGGCTCGCGCGGTTTCCCAGTTTCAGCGCTCCTTGGATTTGCGCCCGGAGAGCGCGCTGATCATGGGCACGCTGGCGACAGCCTTCGAGCGTAATGGCCAGCCCGACAAAGGCGCGGAGAGCATCACTCGGGCACTACCCCCTTGGATGCGTCCCTTCTCACGAATCCACAAACGGCTGGCCGGCGGCGAGGCCTCGTTGCGCATGACGATGGAGATCGATCGAGCCGCCTCGGGTCGATCTTGCGGCCACAACGCTCTCGAATCGGCCATGGTCTGGGCGCGGATTGGAGATCGCGAACAGCTCTTTCGATGTCTTGAGGAGGCTAGTTCACACTACCTCTGGTTCATCGCCTCCGAGCCGATCTACGACCCCTATCGGCAGGACTCCGAGTTTCGGCGGATCGTGGTCGGTGCAGGCTTCCCGCTCGGAGCAAGGACCGCGACTGAGGGCCCAGGCCCGCTCTAGGCGACGGGGCTCCTCGCGACCCTGCCTGCTCTTGTTGGCGCATCCTCTCCATCGGAGGCCACTGGGTGGTCGGCTCCGCGTGGGTGTGCTGGTTTCCGGCCATAAACAAGGCACGTGATTCGACCCCCTGGCCCCGAATCGGCTCGCCAAGAAAGATGCCACTCCGACCTCCAGGGTCGCCTACGCTGGCGGCGCCCAGCCAGTGATCGGAAAAGAGGAGTCCTCGCGATGTCCGACCGAATGCTAGAAGGCCCCATCCCGGGCAACCCGTTTTCGATGCTCGGTGGCTTCGATCTGGGGGCGGAGGGATACGTCGGCGAGGAGTGGTTTCTCTCGGGCACCGCCACCTCGTATGCCTTGGCCGGTGAGCGAACAGCGGATGGGCTTTGGGAGGCGAGCCCCGACGAGACCGCGAGCTACAAGACGCGGATCCTCGTGCGACGCCCCGAAGATCCGGCCCGCTTCAATGGAACCGTCGTGGTCGAATGGATGAACGTCAGCGGGGGGCTCGACGCAGCACCGGACTGGCTCTTCCTCCACAAACACCTGATTCGCGAAGGAGCGGCTTGGGTCGGAGTGTCGGCGCAGAAAGCCGGCATCGACGGGGGCGGCCTCGTCCCGGGCATGCCGCTGAAGCAGGCGGATGCGGATCGCTATGGGTCGCTGGTTCACCCGGGTGATGCGTACGCCTTCGACATCTACACTGAAGTTGGCAGAGCGTTGGCAACGCCCGGGGCTGGCCCCTTGGGTCCTCTTCAGGCGCAACGTCAGATCGCTATCGGCGAATCGCAGTCCGCCGGCTTCATGGTGACTTACATCAACGCCGTCGATCCGCTCGTGCAGGTCTTCGATGCATTCCTCGTACACGGGCGCCCAGGCGCAGCCGCCGCCTTGGACGGCGCCTACTTGCGCGCTCGGACCGACGGCGACGTCTCCAATGTCAGCGCGCTTCAAGGGGAGTCCCATCGGGTTCGCGAGGACGCACGGGTCCCCGTGCTCACCTTTCAGACCGAAACCGACGTGGTGACTCTGGGGAGTGGTCGATCCAGGCAACCTGACTCCGCACGGTTCCGTCTCTGGGAGCTGGCCGGCGCGGCTCACTTCGACACTTATGGCCTGATCGCGTCCCAGGCCGACCACGACGGTATTGCGATCGAGCAGCTCGCTACGGCGATCGCTCCCACCGACAAGCCGATGGGTCTGCCCGCGGACTCGCCGGTGAACTCGGGCCCCCAACAGCACTACGTCTTGAACGCGGCTCTGGCGCATCTGGAGCGTTGGGTACGTGATGGAACTCCACCGCCGGAAAGCCCGCGCCTCGAAGGCGTGGACGCCCAGGCTTCCGAGCTCGTTCGCGATGATCTCGGCATCGCCCGCGGAGGCATTCGCACGCCGTGGGTCGAGGCACCGAGCGCGGTCTTGTCAGGGGATGCCCCGGGCGGGGACGGTTTCATGTTCCTGTTCGGAAAGACCGCCGCCCTCGACGACCGGGTGCTCTCTGCGCTCTACCCCGGCGGTCCCGCAGAGCACCTCGAACGTTTCGAAACGGCGACCGCCCGGGCCGTCGCGGAGGGCTTTCTGCTGGAGGCCGACGCAGAGGAGATTCGGCAATTGGCAGGTCACGGAACCCAGCCCTCTGGATGGCGGATTCCTACTTCCGGGTAGGCCTGGATAGGCCGGTCGAAAGGAGGGTTGCCGACTGAAGAAGCTCGCTCAGCTCCTGGCCGAGCCCACAGCTTTGGTTGGCCCGCCGCGGCACTCGCCGCGCCGCGACTGCCCCGGGTCTGCCAGGAGTCGGGCGCCGACCTACGAAGCCATCCCATCGTGCGACAGCTGCGCCGGGACCATCAGTGATAGTGTAGACCTAGATCCAATCGCGGAATAGCCGGGAGGCAAATCGTGAGTGACGTGCTTGAGGGTGTGAAGGTCGTCGAGGTCTCGATGTGGGCGTACGTGCCGAGTGCGGGCGCCGCACTGGCAGAGTGGGGCGCGGAAGTCATCAAGATCGAGCCACCGACCGGCGACCCGATGCGGGGGTTGGTGAACGCCGGGATCGGAACCGCCGAGGGGATCTCCTTTCCGTGGGAGCTCTGGAACCGCGGAAAGAAGGGACTCGCTTTGGATCTCACGAATCCCGACGCCCAGGAGATCGTGCTCAAGCTCTGCGAGGAGGCCGACGTCTTCCTGACAAGCTACCTGGCTCCCGTTCGCCAGAAGCTGGGGATCGATATCGATGCGGTCCGCAAGAGAAATCCTTCCATCATTTACGCATGCGGAAGCGGCCGCGGACCGAAGGGCGCCGAGGCGGACAACGGTGGCTATGACGCAATCACCTTCTGGTCGCGAGGCGCAGTCTCGGCGGCGTGCACCCCGGCGGCTTATCCGTGGCCGATCGGCATGCCGTCGGGTGCATTTGGCGATTCCCTGAGTGGGGTGTCGCTGGCCGGCGGGGTCGCCGCAGCTCTGGTCAAGAAGGGTCGAACGGGGGAGGGCTCTCTTGTCGACGGCTCCTTGCTCGGCACGGCGACGTGGGCCATGCAGATGGCCAGTGTGGGGACGGCCGTCGCTATGTCTTCATCCCCCGAGATGGCCGAGGCGATTCGTAATCCGCCGCCGCCCCCGCCCGGACCAGGTGAGGACCTCACGCGCCCGCCGTCCTTCAATCCCCTAGTCAACACCTACAAGACTTCCGAGGGCCGCTGGGTCGCACTCTGCATGTTGCAGCCCGCTCGCTACTTCGAAGGGCTGGCTTACGCGTTGGGTCGCGACGACATGGCGAAGGATCCGCGGTTCGCCGACACGACGGAGTGGGCCACCCACGGTGCGGCGGTCGTCGACGAGTTGGAGAAGACCTTTGCGAGCCTGAGCCTAAACCAGGCCAAGGCGGCTCTCGGCTCCCAGCCTGGTCAGTGGGACGTGGTGCAACGGCCGGTCGACCTCCTTGACGACCCCCAGGCGGTCGCCAACGGGTTCGTCCAACAGGTCGATTGCGGCGAGGGCCGAACCCTGCCCATGTTCACGAGCCCGATTCAGTTCGACCGGACGCCGCCCGAACTCGTGCCCGCCCCGGCATTCTGCGCGAACACCGACGAAGTCCTCGAGAGCATCGGGATGGACGAAGACGCGGTCCTCGAGGCGAAGATATCGGGGGCGGTGGTCTGACTGCGCGCGTCCGCTGATTCGAAGTTCCACTTCATCCACACTTGCTGTTTTCTCTCGTCGTTAGGAAACGGCACGGCGGCGCGGGCTGGAACACTAGCCAGAGTGCCACGACCCCTCAGATACGCTATTTGACAGGCACTCCGGAAAGACTACGAGAGCCGTGGCCTTCACTTCAACTAGTATGGCGGCGCCGATTCCAGTCGACGGAGGTCTCATGCTCAGCCTTGTCCGCTTGTCCCTGCTCGTACTTGCATCCGTACTCACATCCTGCAGCGGTGTGGAGGGAGAGACGATCGAAGCCGAAGCGCATCCGACGCTCCCGGCAACCGCCGAACCGCCGGTCGCCACAGCGACCACCAACGAGGCTGCGGCGGGTCGCTGCGAGAACCACCAACCCGGACGCCAGGTCTTCTGGGGCGACCTTCACGTGCATACCGGCGTCTCGATGGATGCCAACATGTTTGGGACTCGTTTGCGTCCTACGGATGCGTATCGATTCGCACGGGGGGAAGAGGTCGGGCTCGGGCCGGCGGATGCTGAGGGCAACTATGTGCGGCGGACCCGGATCGAACGGCCCCTTGACTTCGCGGCGGTCACCGATCACGCCTCGAACTTCGGCGGCGTCAAGCTCTGCACAACACCTGGCTCGGCCACCTACGACTCCGAGCTCTGCGCGGCGTACCGAGCACCGCTCCAACTTGCCGGAAAGCCGTTGGGGGAGATCGTCAAAGAGATCCAGAAACGCACGGTGATCGGCCTGGACTCAGCGGAGGTGTGCGGCTCGGAGGGTGCTCGTTGCCGTGCAGCCGCGGGAGATGTCTGGCAGGAAACCCAGGCTGCAGCGGCTACCTGGAACGATGAGAGCCGGGCCTGTTCCTTCACGACCTTCGTTGCGTACGAGTACACCGCAACGCCGAATCTCACCAAGATCCATCGGAACGTGATCTTTCGGAACGCCACTGTGCCGCCCCTTCCGATTTCCTATGCCGATCAGCCTAGCGCGGTTGGCCTCTGGCGAGACCTCCGCAGCCAATGCAACGACGCAGGTACGGGTTGCGACGCCCTGGCGATCCCGCACAACCCGAACCTTTCGAACGGAAACCTGTTCGCCCTCGAGTATGGAGACGCCGAGACTCGCGAGGAGCAGGCCGAGGTCGCGCGTCTTCGCGCCCAGATGGAGCCGATCGTCGAGATGATGCAGGTGAAGGGCGACTCGGAGTGCCGCAACGGCATGTGGAACGTCCTCGGCGCGACGGACGAGCTGTGCAACTTCGAGAAGATCCGAGCCGCCGACACACCCGACTGCGAGGATGGCAAAGGGGAAGGCGCGCTCGGCAATCAAGGTTGTGTCTCGCGACGCGACTTCGTCCGATATGCATTGGTCGACGGGCTAATGGAAAGGGAGCGCATCGGCGTGAATCCCTTCACCTTCGGGCTCATCGCGGCCACGGATACCCATGACGGCACCCCCGGGCCGGTGGAGGAGTGGCGAGAGGATCTGGTCGTGAGTCGACCGAATCCGGCGCCGGGACGGGGCAGGGGTGGCTTGGCGGCCGTTTGGGCCGAAGAAAATAGCCGCGAATCCCTCTTCGAGGCGCTTCGCCGTCGGGAAACCTATGGCACCAGCGGCCCGCGTATGAGCATTCGCTTCTTCGGAGGGATGGATCTTTCGAGCGACCTTTGCGGCGATCCAGAATGGGTCGGCAAGGCCTACGCAGCTGGCGTCTCGATGGGCGGTGAGATCTCGCCCGGAGCCGAAGGCCAAGCGCCGACATTCGTCGTCAGCGCACTCCGTGATCCGGGCACCGCGGAACATCCCGGCGCCCTGCTGCAGCGCGTGCAGATCGTGAAGGGCTGGGCTGATGCCGAGGGCAAGGTGCACCAGCAGGTCGTCGATGTGGTGGGTGGCCCCAGCGAGGCCACCGTCGACACGGATACTTGCACGCCGAAAGGCTCCGGCGAAGAGGCGCTATGCGGCGCGTGGACCGATCCGAACTTTGACGCCGAACAAAGCGCCGTCTACTACGCGCGGGTCGTAGAAAACCCGAGCTGTCACCAGAACGGCTGGGTCTGCATGGCGGCAGACGACCGACCCGCCTGGTGCGACATGCCGAACCTGGAGGTGACGACCCAAGAACGCGCGTGGACTTCGCCGATCTGGTACACGCCGACCGAAGGGATCTGATCACGCCCAGTAGGGGATCTCCCGGTGCGTCCAAGTCAGGATTCCGGGGTAGAAGCCTCACTAGAGGCGAAGGCTTGCAGTGCTGCCCGGATTCTATCGCAGGGCCCCGGTCGTCCAGAGCACGGTGGCGTAGATCGCAACGCCAAACAGCAGCCAGGGGAGAAAACCGCCTTCCGGCCAACCCCACAGCAACACGCCCTTGACGGCTACGGCAAGGGTGGGCCTAGCGAAGCGGCAGAACTCGGGGCCTGGAAACCCAAGCTCGCTTGATGATCGCGCGAGGGCAAGAACTCGCACAGCCTCAGTGGCCAAACTGGCGACCGCAGCGCCCACGATGCCGTATTTTGGAATCAGCAGGAGATTCAGGGTCAGGTTGCAGACCGAGCCGTAGGCCGAGGTAGCAAAGAGTGACCGGCTGGCTCCCCTCGAGATCAGCGCCGCCGTTGCCGCGTTGCGAAACAAGGAGAGTGGAACACAGCACAGCAGCACCGCGAGGGCTGGAGCGGCGGGGAGGTAGGTTTCGCCGAAGAAGGTTCCGATCACGTCCGGAGCCAACAAGGCCCCTCCCACGGCGATCGGGGCGCCGGCTGCAAAGAGTCGCGCTTCGGAGGTTACGAGCAGGGTTCCGTCCTGAGCGGACTGGCGCGCCCGGGTCAGCGCGGGGAGCAGGTTGTCGCGGTAGGCGCCGCCGAGATTGAAGAGCAGGCTCACCAACGCAAAGGCCGCGGCGTAAAGAGCGACGGCCTCCCTTTCGCCTAGCAGGCGGAGAAAGATCAGATCGGCGTTGAAGATGAGGAGACCAAGAAGTCCGTCGGCGACCAGTGGGGAAGCCTGGCGTGCCAAGGGGCTTACGGCGTCTCGGCGCCAGACCGGACGGAATCGAAAGCCGGCTCGGCTCGTGGCCACCCACAGAAGGAATGCCGAGCAGCACTCCCCGCTATCAACGCGACGGGAGCCCACAGGGGTTCGAGGCACTGGCACCATTGGCGGCCCAGCTCTGCGCTGCGGGTGAAGTTCCGTTCGTCGGAAGACGGCGTGCCACCGCGGAGTTCGTAACGGGCCTTGCCCAACACGACCGCGAACCCACGCGTCCGCCACCAGGGGCCCTGGGGCATTCTGGGACTGCCTGGGTCTGAAATCTTGCCATCAGCTAACCCGGTTCGACGCGCACCTCTGGCATAATGGGAAGGCTCATGGCCCACCGTGCAACTCCCGAGATTGATCGCCTTAACGCTGACGAGTGCCGCCGGTTGTTGAAGGCTGGAGGTGTAGGTTGCATCGGTTTACGGGGTGACGGTGCGCCAGTGTTGCGCCCCATGAACTACACCGTTCACGCCAGGGCGATCGTCGTGCGCACTGGGGAAGGACGAGTTCTCGAAGCCGCCAAGAGAGGCGAGCCCGCTGCATTCATTGCCGACGCGGCAGAACCGATGGAGCACACCGGTTGGAGTGTGATTGCCGAGGGAAAGCTCTCCGTTCTGCCGACCGACGAGATCACGCTCGGTCTCCCCTTGCGAGCTTGGGCATCGGGAACGAAGGATCAGTTCGTGGCCATCTCATTGGACGAGGTGAGCGGGCGGCGGATTCCATCAGGTAGGGGGAACCGATGAGCCGCGACGGCGAAGCGCTGGATCGGTGGGGTCGCGCGGCGGCCGAGCCCATGCCAGGCTGGTTCCGCACTCTTTACGATTCCTGGTTTCGCGTCGAGTGGGAGGGTTTAGAGAACGTTCCTCGCGAGGGCGGAGGGCTGTTGGTTGCCAACCACGCGGGCATGATGCCGATCGACGGAGGCATCATCCAACACGGCATCCAGGCCGAGCTCGGCCGAGCCGTCTACACCCTCGCTCATGACGGGTTCTTCCGGTACCCGTTCATCGCGAGCTTCCTGGCTCGCGGCGGCGGGGTCGTGGGCCATCCGGACAATGCCGACCGTCTGCTGAGGGAGGACCGCAGTCTCGTCCTCGTCTTTCCCGAGGGCGGCAAGGGGCCAGTCAAACCACCCTCCGAGCGGTATCAGCTCCAGCGCTTCGGGCGAGGCGGCTTTGTCGAGACGGCGATGCGCAGCGGCGTCCCGATCGTCCCGATTGCGCTGATGGGGACCGAGGACACCACGCCGACCCTGGCCAGCTTCCGCATCGCAGGCAACGACGTCCCGCTGACCCTCAACACCTTGCTGTTTGGCCCACTGCTGGGCGCGATGGCGCACCTGCCCGCCAAGATTCGGGTGAGAGTGCTGCCGGCTATCCACCTCGAGGAAGCTCCCGGCCTCACGAGCTACCCCCGCGCCATCTTGATGGATCGCGCGGAGGAGGTGCGAACCCAGCTCCAGCACGCGCTCCGTGGAATGCTCGCGAAGCGCGAAAGCATCTGGAGAGGTTGAAGCGGTGCGCAACGTACTGCTGAACGGCGCGACCAGTCCCCTGGGTCGGCTGTTGCTGGAGCGGTTGCGCGAAGTCGAGGGCGTCGAGCGCGTCATCGGCGTCGAACCCAAGACGACGGGCGGGTGGATCGAAGGCGTGGAGTTGGTGGCCTTTGAACCCGATCACCGCGCACTCGTCGAACTCCTGCGGGATCTGAAGGTCGATACGGTCCTGCACTGCGGGTTGGCACCCGACCGGACCGGTGTCGCATCGGAGCCTGCACCCGCCAACGTGATCGACACCATGCGTCTCGGGGCGGCCGTCGGCCACCCGGACGTATCGGTTCGCGCCTTCATTCTGGCTTCCTCGACGGCGGTCTATCCGATTGCGAGTCACGCCCCGTTGCTGAACCGAGAGTCCAACGCGATACATCACGAGGAGGGAAGCCTGGAAGCCTCCTTGCTCGAGGCCGAAGACTACGCGCGCGACTTGGCTGAACGGAATCTCCACTTGAACGTTGCGATCCTTCGCCTGCAGTCGTTGATCGGCCCGGAGGTCCGTGGTCCGCTTGCGAACGTCCTTCGGCAGCCGATTCTCCCGCGGATTCCAGGCTATGACCCGGCGGTTCAACTCTTGCACCTCGAGGATGCGGTAGAGGCGCTGACCTTCGCCGCGGAGATCGAACTGGCAGGCATGTACAACGTGGCTTCCGAGGGGGTCCTGCGTTGGAGCCAGTTTGGGGAGGTATTGAGTCGCCCCAGCATGCCCGTACTGCCGATTCCCTTGGGTCCGTTCGAGCGGATGGCCCGCGCGACAGGGATGCCCCATGTCACCGCTGGCGTGGCCGACCTCCTTCGCCTCGGACATGCAGTGGACACCTCCAAGTTCGCGTCCGCCGGTTTCAAGCCGCGGTACGACCAGGCGTCCTCCCTGATCTCGCTCGTGCGGCCTAAGGGGAGAGCCTCCTGACACCGGGCTCAAAGGTTGAGAGCCCCGAGTTCGAAGTTGAGGCAGGCCACGGTGGCAGCGCCGGAAGACACTCGGTGGCGGCGGCGCCCTAGGACGGCTTCATGAGAGGGGTTCGAGGATTCAACCATGCGCATCTCTCGATGGAGCCTCGCCACCACCTCTTTGTGTTTACTGTCCAAGGCGAGGCGCTATGCCACAGCTCCGCTGGCGAGCCTGGGGTGTTGTGCCGCACTCCCTCGCCTGTCTTCGGCCAGGAGCCCTGTGCATCCTTCCCAGCGGGCACGTGTTATGCACGAACTCTGACTCAGAGTCGGTGCACGACAAAGAAATCCTGGCGCCGATATCCCGTAAGGGGAGGGCACCATGAGAGTGATTCGAACCGAGACCTTCATCACCGAGATTCGAAGGATTCGACACGGCGTTTCCCGCGCCTTCCGAGACGACGCGGCAACACCCGAGGGCCCACACGAGCCGTTCCTCCACCCCCAGCCAACGATCCGCGACATCATGCAGACAGGCCTGAGGACGGTGCGACCCGAGAGCTCTCTGGGGCCTGCGGTAACCATGATGATCGAAATGGATGTCAGCAGCCTTCCGGTTGTCGATGCCGAGGGCCGGGTTGTCGGAGCCCTGAATCAGAAAGACCTTTTGCGGGTGTTCTACGACAAGGAAGCCACCACGGTGGCTTCGGTGATGACACGAGATCCGATCGTGATGTCTGTCGACGCCCCTCTGGTCGACGTGATCGACGCGCTGATGTCGTCGGATTTTCGCCGCGTCCACATCCAGGAGCGAGGCCGACTCGTGGGAGTCGTTGTGAGGACACACCTGATGCCCATTGTGCTCCTGGCCATCGAAGAGCTGGCCACAAGGCGCATGGTTCCCCCTGACGTCCCTCACTAGCGGCGGGCGGCTCCCGAGCCCACGAGTGCCCGGGTGAGATCCGCACACCCAGATTGGAGAAGCCCGCAGCGGTCGGGTCTGCCGGCGGAGAAGCAGGCCCACCAATTCCGGATGCGAGCGCGCACGGGAGTTGGCGGAGACTTCTCGGCGCTTGGTGGGCCGATCGCAGCTCCTCTTCTTGATTTGCGTTGAAATATTCCGGAGTCCTCCAACCAAGAGGGAGAAAGAAAGCCGAAGCGCGCGCCCGCGGAAGGATGACCATCGGTGGGGAGGGTATGGAAGCCGAGTGCTGCAGCGTCAGGCGAAGGCGAGCAACCGGTGCTGCTGTTCGTGGGTGCCGATCACGACCAGCTCGCCGCCCTCCGGAAGATGGGTCTGGGCGGAGGGGTTGGTGATGGACTCTCCTTTGGATCGTAGCGCGATCACATGGAGTCCGGTCTTGGCGCCGATCTGGCTTTCGCCAAGGCTTTTTCCCGCGACACTGGAGGGGATGGGATGTACCGAGACATCCGTGGCCTCGCCGAGGACGACCAAGTCGCGGCCTAACACCATGGCTTGTAGACTTTTGACTGCCAGGCTGGTGTGGCTCAGTGAGAAGTCCGCGCCGGCGCGGTGGATCGCCTCCAGGTTGTACTCCTGGGTGATGCGGCAGATGATCTGCGTGTCTGGGTTCAGCTTTCTGCAATACACGGCGAGGAAGATGTTGGTCGCATCGTCGTTCGTCGTCAGCACCACAGCCGGCGCGCCCGACACACCGGCTTGCGTGACGATGTCGATGTTGGATGCATCTCCAATCACGACGTGATCCGCAGCCCGCTCCAATCGCTCGCGTAGTGCCGGATCCGAGTCGACGATCGAAACCGTCGCGCCCCGATCCCGGAGGACCCGCGCGGTCTCGCAGCCCACATTGCCGCCGCCGATGACGACCACCGGGTTGTCGTTCGGGGTGTAGATCACGAAGAAGGCATCGAGTTCGGTCAGTTGCTCCTCGGTACCGACGATCACGGGCACGCTGTGATCCGAGAGAAGGGTGTCAGGACCTGCCGGAAGCAGATGCCCGCGCTCCCAGACCCCTACGATCGAGAGGCCGGTCAGCTCGCGGAGCCGAGTCTCTCGCACCGTGCGGCCGGGAAGGGCGGTTCCGTGGATCGGGAACTCGGCGATGGCCAGATCTTCGAAGCGACCGATTCGATGCGCATGCCGGGCGCCGACGGCCACACGGCTTGCGAGCTGCGTTCCTAGATCGCGCTTCATCGCTAGAACGCGGGTCGCCCCGGCCAGCTCCAAGACATCGATCGAATCGAACTGTTCCGCGACCGCGACGACCTCTACGTCCGGCGCTACCTCGCGCACCGTGAGCGTGATGTTGGTGTTTATCGCGTCGCCGTGGTTGGCAACGACGAGTCGGGCATCCGCGGCCCTCACCCTTTCGTAGGTTCCATTCGCATCCGCCGAACCCGCGACCACCGAGATACTGTCCAAGTGCAGGTCCGCCGCCCAAGCTGGGTTAGCCTCGATGACGACGTACGGGATCCCCCCGTCCTCCAAGAAGGGGATCAAGCCCCGCGCGATCTCGTCGTACTGGCAGAAGATGACGTGCCCGTGCATGTCATCGGGTACCTGTCGCGGAGCCCGGCTATGCAGCTGAGCCTGTAGCCAGGGCGCGTAGAAGGATTGGATGAAGGTGAAGGGCAGCACGATCAACAACATGATCACGCCGGTGAGAAGCACAGCGAGCGTGAAGCCCCGACCCAAATCGCTGTGGAAAGTGATGTCGCCAAACCCGAGCGTGCTCATCACCGTGAGCGTCCAGTAGAAGCCCGTGAGCCACGAGTGATGCTGGCCCTCTCGCTCCATGATGACGTGGAAGAGGAGGGAGTAGGAGACGATGATGAGCGTCAGCAGCACCAGATAGGAGGCAAAGCCGCGGAGATTGCGCCGCGCCTCCCTCTCCGTGAGCAGGTAGGCGAGCTGTGAGGGCAGGAACTTCAAGCCCGGGACCGTACCTGACCTGCCAGCGGCTGCCCCGTGGTTGGGTGTGGATGCTTGGGGAAGGAGCGGTAGCGAAGCACGGTGAGCCGCGGCCGGCCGACGGATATCGCTCGGCACTCCCCCGCTAAGCGTCTAAGGTCTTGAATCCGCTTGCGTTTTTCATCACCCAAACCCGTAGAGGTGGGAAGCAAGAGAAGTCAGGGAATCCCTCAGAGGGCCCCTTCCTCGGGCGCGAGACGGAAGGCCAGCGATACGTTCCCAGGGAGCTGCCCGAAGACGGCGTAGCCCGACTGCACATAGATCATTCGGCCCGCCGCGAGAACTCCCGCAACGTCGATCGAGCCACCATGGGCCTCGACGCCGTTCACAGTTGGGAAGGCCCGATGAGTCTCGACTTCCCATTGCATGTCACCGGTTGCGACATCGAAGGCGCGCACTTGGCCGTCGAGAGCCGCGGCGAACACGAGATCGTTGACGACCATCGCCGCCGCGGAGTAGCCAAAGAAGAAGGAGCACGCAGGGTGCAGCGTCTCCCGGCCGAAGTACCTCCTGAGATCCGTGTCGCAGCCTCCCGTTGCGGGCGCGTCCCACAGCGAGTCCCCGTCGTCGACGCTCAGGGCATAGAGGCCCGGCCTTGGGAAGTAGCGGGGGCGCGGAACTCGGGATCGGCGATCGGCGCGAAGACCCGACTGTCACGAGCAGCTAGGCCCCAGTGCACGCCGCCGACCGTGGATCCCGCGCCGACCCTTTCCTGCCAGAGCAGACTTCCCTCGGCATCCGGGTCCAGGCCAAACACATCGCCGGATTTCTGGCCGGCGATCAGGATGTCGTGTCCGTCGGATCACTGGGTGAGGATCACGGACGCACCGATGTCGAAATCCGGACCCGGGCGTCGCGGGCAATTCGGGCCCTGCGGAAACTGACTGCAGGCCCCGTAGTAGGTGTCTCCCGCGGGCGCCTGGAAGCGCCAGACGATTTCCGCTGAATCGCGATCGAGGGCCAAGGCGGCATCGCTGTTCGCGGTGGCGGGTGCCGACGCGTTCTGTGCGGTGCCGACGTTCTCCCGAAGCCGGATGTCAGCGCCGACTGAGTTCGAGCTTCCGAGCCCGAGCTCGCACGGATGCCTTCTCGTGATTCAGCGCGCCCGCAATCAGCGCCGCGACATCACGACGTCGGCTTTCGTCACTGGATGCCAGCGTGACCATGGCCTCGAGCGCATAGGCCGACACAATGGCCTTGTCCGCGTCGAACAACCGAGTGAGCGTGGTCCAGAGCTTCGAGGAGGACTTCGGTGGATGCGCAATGAGCATCCGACAGAATTGCTCTCGAGCCTCCCATTGAGGAAACGAGTCGAGTCTCGTGTGGAGCCATCGGATGGTCTTCTGACACGTCGTACGATCGGCCTCCGCAGCGGTTCGCAATGCGTGCATCCCGTGCGACACAACGACATCCTGTTCCGCCGACGCCTCGAGTACCGTCAGCAAGTCTGCCATCGCCAACTCGCCATTCCCAAGGGCGGCCGAGACTTTGGCTGCCTTCCCGAGTTCCTTCCGTTCGCCGAGCAAGAGAAGTCGTTTGAGTTCGCTTCGGTTCACTCCGAGGTCTCCGTATCTGGCTGGCTGAACAGTGCCGATGA
>JAVJHY011128550.1:0-15154 GCA_035593235.1 Phascolosoma agassizii | reverse complement strand
TTGGGGCCCACGCGAATGGCTGCAAAGGCTTGTCGCACCGCGCGCACTGCCATTGAATCGACACCATAGAGCCACGAAGCTGCGTCGACGTATGCCTTTCGAACTTTCGAGTATGTCGGGGTACCTACGATCATGTAGGCGGTTGCGAAGCGCCAGATGTGCGCGGCGAACGTAATGCCTATGCCACCAAGGCCATCGGGAAACTCCGACGTGTAGAGGGTGCTGTTCGGATCCGAGGGCGCGCCTTCCGCGAGGTATATCATTGCGCGTCCATAGGGAAGACCGCCCACGTGCTCGGGCATGAGTGGAATGGCGGGAGACCAATACTTCTGACCCGTCCACGTCACGCCGCCGTCGATCTCTGTGTACCCGTCGGGATTGACCACCCGTCCACGCCAGTTGCCCGTGTTACCAAATCGGCGAACTTGATTGCCGGTACCCCAACCTGTGCCCCGGTAGAGAGCCACGAGTCCCGCCTGAATGTCTGCGTGCCCTTCGTTGAGCGCTCGCGCTTCGTTACTACCCGTACCATTGCCCACGGCGTGCCAAAACGCGTGGCCGAGTTCATGGGCTACAGTCGCAAGGCTGTAGTTACCTGGATTCGAAATGCTCCCGCCGTCGCCGAAGCAGATGAACTCACTACTCGAACTAAAATGCGCATCGCCATACTCGTTGCCATAGTGCACGCATGCACGCGTTCGTGTGCCATCCCCAGCGGGACCCCAACGAGACAGCACATTCTCGTAGAAGTCCCATGTCATCTGGACACCATGCGCCACGTCGACGGCAGGCGTTTGGGGCCTGGCACTAACCTGCAAACTGCCCTCACTATTGAAGATCGAACCATCTCCCCAGATGTTGTTCCAATCTCGCACCCAGTCCATCTGGGATGAATCGTGCGTCTCGAGATTCTGCGCGTCTAAGACGTAGTTGCCTATCTTGAGAGGCCCCGCGCCCGTATCCGGTCGCGAAATGTCCATGAGGTAATATGTGTCGTTATCGGGATAGTACGAGACAGAAAGCGGCACGGTCCCACTCAGATAGCTATGACCCACTCCCTCGGCAGGGACGAAGTCATTATGGGCCGCGAGGGCCTGCTCAGAGATGAGTGCGCCACTCAGGGCGTCATACGTGTAGCGAATCGCGGGCACGGTCGCGGCTTCTACAAACGCGTCAGACGTTTCCGTGTCGTCCTCATCGCGCGCGCCACGCCTCCCGTTCCGGCGACGCTCGGCGTCCGTACCGGCGTCGTCAGGATCGGTTCCACCCTGTTCGCGACGCATCTTTGACTGAATGAGATCACTGAACGAAGGCACCACGAGCGCCACGGTGACTTCCCAAGCGAGTTTGGCATCAACCAGTTGCTCTTCGTAGTCCGCCGTATTGTCGCGCGGGTAGTCATTCCGAACTTTGACGAGCTTCAAAGTGGGGCAAATGACGAGACGAGACGTCGTTTCAGGAGTCGCCCCGCGAGTTCCGAAGCGACCCATTGCATCGGCAATGGCTGCGGTCTCGGGATACGTCGGTCGCACATCGACGTCGATCCCTCGAATCACGTTGTCACTTATCGCCTCTCCCCGATCGGGACTCATGTGAGAAACGAGCCCCGCCCCCAGGATGGGAACACCGAGATGCGACTGCGCGAACTTCACATGCGTACCGCCAAACTCATCCTGCAAGACAACAGGAGAGGGCTCAAACTCGAGGGACTCTCCTTCGATGCCTTTGATTTTCAGAAATCCGGTGCCTGCGCGCGCACGTCTCTCGGCGGCGGCTTCCTCATCAGGCGTGAAAGGTACCGGGCGCTTAGCAATGAGAGGCTCAATCTGAGTGCTCATGAGCCTCGCTTCGGGTGCTTGATTCAATCCGCTACGATCCGATAACGAGGGAGGTTGAGGAGGAACATCAAAGCGGATTTCCTCGGTAGGAGAGACATCTCCACCGCCACCGCCACCTCCGCATGCAGCCAACAACAAAGTCACACCCAAAAGACCAAGACGTCGAACCTTCATTATCTACTCCCGTATTTGTATGGCGGGCCATACGAGTAGACGGAGCCAACATCAGTAATTGCCTCGTATTCCTCGAATTTCGCCCATATCAGGGCAGAAGTACGGTGCCGTGCTTCGTATCATCTATTGTTTGGGGCGCACGGACCGCAACAATCAATCTTGCCGCTCTTGAAGAAACGTCGTTCGTTGTCAGATCGTTGGATGCCGGCCTTTCCAAAGAGACGCACGCAGCATGAAAACACTAGAACGGACAACCCTCGTGGCAGGAAGCGTTCGATTGACAACGAAAGGTGGTGGGAAGAACACAATTCGAAACTTCGTATGTCTGCCGATGTCCGAATGTGGGGCAACGCACGGATCCATCTGCTGTTATTCTGCCATTACGGCGAGTTCTTGCGTTTCGCATTCAAGCAAGTGATCAAGTCGCGCGCGAGGTATACGGCGAGCCCAACTACCATCACGCCTGTGACAATATTCACGAATTCCTTCGACCTCCAATTGCCTTCAATTGATTGAGCAATGGTGCAAATCGATAGACCTATGGCGAATCCCGCGATCTTCATTTGCGAACCTCCGTGAGTATGACAAGCGGCCATCGCTTGGAACCTCAGACTCGCACGCTAACACTCGCGGCGTTGACTCAATAGCAATCGCCAAACTCCGTGGGCAATTCATGCGTTGACTTATCGTCGTTGGAGTGAATCTGCCCCAAGCATCAGGTGTCTCCGTCCTCCGCGTCGTATCGTTGTTCCCTTTCAAGCGCACGCAACTATGCACGTGCGCATCGAGTCCAACGTTCCCGGTCCTAGCGTCATACGTTGCGTAGCACGTCCAAGAGCTACTTGCTCCACGAAAGCCTCGTTTCAGATTGAAACACATACTCGTCACGATCGCGGCCGCGAATCTCCCTTCTCTCACCTTTGTATGCAACGTACATTACCCAATCACTGTCTTCGGGCATGGCCACTCTTGCGCCACTACGACTCCGTACGAATGCTGTTGCTTCGCTACGGGGACGCGGGTCCAAACCTTCGCCAAGATTCAACTAGGGTAGCCCTCCACGAACAATTCATGCCCCCCATGCTGGCGAACCATTTCCTGCAAACGCGCGGATTGTCATTGTTAGCCTTCCCATGGTCGCGCGATCAGCTTGATCTCGCTCCCGAATCTGAACTATCCTGTCGAACGGGAACATGCCATCTAATTTGACATGAAGCCAGGCGCTTCCCCCCATGATGAAGCCATTCACGTATTGCCTCGATATCGCAAGACGTGACCTTGTGTTCAATGGCATCGCTTGACACGCCTCGAGTCGACTTCCAGACCTGGGACGAATAGGAATGCGTCGCAAGCAAAACGAACAATGGAAGGAACTAAGGGCCCTGAGAGCGTCGCATGCTTGGCCCAGAAAAAGGCTCTTTGGCGCAGTTCGCATCCAGAACAGGCGCGCTTGAAAGGCACATAGTGAGCACTTTCATCGATGGAGATTGACGGTCGTTTCGAGGCCTTGCCGCTCACGAACGTTCCACGAGCAACTCATCTCTCGCATGAAAGTGAATCATGAATCGAGTTGACTGCTTGCATGCTCGGATTGCATGCTCTAGGTGTATCGAAAAAGACACGAAAACACCCTAGATTGGTCAATTGATGAGCGAATTCTGCACTATTCGAGGTTTGTGATACCGTGGCAACGCAGCGGCACGGAAACCGCGGGGTGATCTAGAAATCAAGGAAGCGCCGTCAAAGAGGCAATGGGACCGCCAGGTCTGAAATCTCGAGAAGTCTACGTCGTATGGTGAGCAGATCATTCGATGGATGTGCTGTTCTCCGTCAAGCTGATCGAAGGCATGACACAAGGGGATTGGCGCCAACGAGATGAGGCAATCCCGATGACCGTCTGACGTCGCAGTTCTTTGATTGATGAAGTAAGGAGTACCCCGTGAGCTCAACCCAACGTCATGATCGAGAAGTAACACCTCGTGGTTCAACGAAGCGAAGAGGAAGTGGCGGCCCTCGATCCGCGACATGCTTGGCTTTCTTGGCCGCCTTGCTCATGAGTTGCGGCGGCGGTGGCAGTGGTGGTGGAGATGATGGCGGCGGTGGTGGAGTTTTGAGTAGCAATGCCGATCTCGCAGCCATGGCTCCATCCATCGGTGGACTCACGCCAGCATTCGATGCGGGAGTTTACGCGTATACAGCGGACGTTGCCTCAGCCCAGTCATCCCTGACGATTCGCCCCACACTGGACGACGGCACGGCCAATGTTCTTGTCGATGGCATGCCCGTCGCCAGCGGAACGGACTCGCCCGCGATTACGCTCGCAGCGGGACCCAATCCCATTGCCATTGTCGTGACCGCGGAAGACGGCACGCAGAATACCTATACGTTTGTTGTGACCCGTTTGGCACTCGCTCAAGAGGCATACATCAAAGCGTCCAACACCAGTGGTGGCGATCACTTCGGTTCACAAGTAGCCATGGATGGCAACACGTTGGTTGTCGGCGCAAGTCTCGAAAGCAGCGACGGAACCAGTCCCGGCAACAACTCGGGCGTGTGGACGGGCGCAGCGTACGTCTACGTTCGAAGTGGCTCTACATGGACATTCCAGGCCTATCTCAAGGCGCCCAACCTAGATCTGCTTGACGAGTTTGGTCGTTCTGTAGCGATTTCCGGAAACACGATTGCCGTGGGAGCGCCCCAAGAATCAAGTGCCGATGCGTTAGACCCGTCCGACAACTCGGTGTCCCGATCCGGTGCCGTTTACGTCTTCACACGCAGCGGAACCACCTGGTCCCTTCAGGCCTTTCTCAAAGCCTCCACGACTGACAATGAGGACTTCTTTGGTAGCTCCCTTTCGCTCGATATTGACACGCTCGTGGTGGGTGCACCCGGCGAAGACAGCATTGCAACCGGTGTTAACGGAGATCAAATCGACGACAACCGGTTAAACGCTGGAGCGGCCTACGTATTCGAGCGTACCGGAGTCGACTGGTCTGCGCCTACATACCTCAAAGCGTCAAACACAGACATGCTCGACGCGTTCGGCAGCTCCGTGTCCGTACATGGCTCCACGATCGTAGTGGGTGCTCCGGATGAAGACAGCGCAGCAACCGGCATCAATCATGTGAATGAAGCAGACAACTCAGAAGAGAATGCTGGCGCAGCCTATGTATTCACTCGCACGGGTCCTGTGTGGGCGCAAGAAGCCTATGTCAAGGCACCCAATGCGCAGGCGCATGATCGATTTGGCGCAAGCGTCACCAACTTCATGGAAACCACAGCCATAGGTGCCCCCGGAGAAGACAGCGCGGCGACAACGGTTGGAGGTGATCAGACCGATAACAGCCTGGCCGACCCAGGCGCTGTCTACGTGATTCGCCGTGACGTCGGTACGTGGACTCATGTGGCCTACATTAAGCCTTCCGCCGTGGGCGTATTGGAAGAGTTCGGCACGTCGGTGGATCTGTTCAACAATCAACTCATCGTGGGCGCACCAAAGGAAGACAGTAATGTCGTGGGCATTGACGATGACGAAACCAACAACGACAGCATGGATGCCGGTGCCGCATTCGTGTTCGAGTTCGATGGCACGGCATGGTCGCAGTCTCACTACTTCAAAGCATCCAATACAAATCCCGACGATCGCTTCGGTAGTAGCGTTGCCGTATCGGACGCGACTTACGTGGTGGGCGCAGAACGCGAGAGCAGCAATGCGATGCTGGTAGGAGGTGATCAGTCAAACGACACCGCCATTCAAGCAGGTGCGGTCTACGTCATCAGATAGCTCGGAAGGATGCAAAAAAACGTGCTCGCCTACCGTGTAGCAGGCGAGCACGAGCAACAACGGAGATTTGCGAGCAGGTTAGGACGACTTCTTGTCTTCCTTCTTCGAAGAGGAGGCCGCCACCTTCGGCGTTAGCTTCCACAACTTGGCTTCACGTTCGCGGAGGGTCTCTTGGTCTCTCTCGAGCGCTTCGAGGGCCTTCTTGAACTTTTTGGCCGGGCGGGAATCGGAATCATCTTCGGAAGACAACTTCTCTCGGGCCTTCAGTAGACGTGGGTGCAATTTGTTGTAGGCGTCGAGCAACTTGACGTGCTTTCGCACAACACCGTCAAGGGCTTCCTTGTAGAAGGGCTTCGATATCTTCTTCATGGCGGCATAGATGGGACGAATATCAACGCGCTTGCCTTTTAGTACGACGGACTTGTCGTTCGCTAGATCGAGGAAGATCAAACGAGGATTGGCTTTGCCAAGTCCCTTGAGCAATGGCTCGTCCGCGGCTCCGTCCGGCGACATTTTGACCATGCGAAACGCCTTGGTTGCGATTGACACTTTGGGGTCTGCCCAGACCTTGTCCTCAAGACGTTCTGAAATCTCACACGATCCAAACTCTTCGCACACCAAGACGATGATGGGACGTTGACGGAGTGCCTCTTTGTGAGCCTCGGCTCGCTCGACCGCATCCTCGGCATCTTCTTCTTCAACACTCTCGTCTTGCCCGGTAACGATTGAACTCTTGAGGGAGAGTCGCTCAACGCGGTCCCACTTTACGACCAGGGCACGTCGTGCGTCAGGAGAGGAAACGAGACCCGAACCCTTTGTCTTGTCGCGGACTCCACCACCTGATCTTGTTGGACTTGGACCATTCGCCGGACCGGCGCCAGGCTTGGGACATCAGCCGGCTTCCGCCGTAGGCACCCAAAGAAACAACCCAAGTGCTATTGCCACCACTCCAACGGCGAGTTTACTTGCGAGGCGAATCCCCTTAGAGGAGCCTCTCGTAGCGTTGACGTCTTCGAAATTCATGTGTGTCACTTCTTTCATCGAGAGCAACCTCTTCTGGCGACTCTCGTAATTGGGCCGTGCGAGCCCCTGCACGGCGCCCGGCATTGTATATTCAATGTCGTCGTTCACAGAAGACTCGGAACAGCCCCATAGTCCCACGCTCCATGCAGGGCCAGGGAACGCAAGGACGAGCGCCATGGGTCCTAAGACCCATCAGGACGAGGGAATGTGATAAAGGCATGTTTCGATTCTCGCGCACGAAGGGCCCTGCCGATGCTCAAGTCAAATGCCGCAGTCAGCTCCGTGTGTTACGGACACAATACTTATTCGGCATCGGAAAAAACGGCAATCGGACTGAAATCGAGCATCGACGCAAATTCTCACTCGTATCGGGCATGGCGGATACCGAATCAAAACTCCCCTTTGCGTGGCACGAGTTCCCTAGGAAAACTCGCTGTGAAAGGACCGTGCCACCTCTTCGGTTGAACACAACGTCCAAAACCAAACAGGCCCGCAACAGCTACGTAAGTCGTAACCGCGCGGGCATGGATCAAGTCTAGGAAGTAGACGCGTTAGTCGACGGTGAGATCGAGGAAAATATTCGAGAAACCAAAGTCAACCGAGAAGTCGTCAACACCTGCAGCCGGCGTAACAATGACCGCCGTCGAATATCCGGGAGCGATGGAGGAATCTCCGTCGGAATCAAGTTCGTCGTCGGGGTTTGCGTTCGGCGGAATAGGCTCGAACCCCGCACCCACTAAGACAAGAGGAGCAATAGCCGTAGCAGTTTGGATGGAGCCCTCATAAGGCACACGAATCTGGTAGGAGGTTTGTGGCAAGAGGGTAGCACTGTCAAACATGTACTCGCCTGCGGCGTTGGTCGTTGTCGACTCTTCCATTGCACCGTTTCTCCACAGCTGAACATCGATGTCAGCCATAGGTGTGCCGATGGGATCCTTAGCACCAAGCACCAAGGGATTGACAGTAAGAACCCCGGGCTTTGCAGGGTTAACCGTAGCGTCAAAGACGATGCCGCCCACTCGAGGAGGCAACGTGGGATTCGTGCCCAACTGTCCCAGTCCCGAATCATCGCCACATCCGCCGCAACCGGATATGCAGCTGGCAAGAACAAGTAAAGAGAGCAAGGTGACGTAACGCATGAAGGGCTCCTCGAAAATGTATGAGTGCAATTTTCATGGCCACTGAGTCGAGATGCCAGAACAAATTCGAATTGAGATGCAAGCCCCATTTTTGGGGTTCTTCGCGGAGTCCGTCAGCGGGTCAGAGTCACGCCGGAGACGCTCCATCGCGCTGAATCGTCGGCGCGCACCTTGTATGCCGTTTGTTCTTGAATCTCAGCCACTCGGGGCACGTGAAAGACGACCCACGCATCGCCACCGATAGTGAACCCTCCGCTCCCCATCTCGAGCTGGATGGGCGCACGCCGCTTGGCCTCAAGCCAGATACATCGACTTCCTCCGGACTGATGCGCCTTGAGCGCGTCGAAGTCGCCGTCGTATCCCTTGACCCGGGCAAGCAGAGATCGTGGCATCGCGACGCCTCCCAAGCGCGACAAGAGTCGCTTGCCCACCGTCGAATCGGACCATGCAAGATCGGTAAGATGACGAATGGCGGTGTCTGTCTTTTCGCTTTTGCCGGACGACTCGAGCTTCATGTCGATCCGCTCGAACACACCATGTACGCCAAAGCGATCTGAGAGTTCCACGGCGGAATAGGGATTGGCATGGCCGAAGATATCGTCGCGACGAAGTCCTGCTTGACGAGCGCCTATCGTTTCAGCCACGCGGGCCTCTGACCAATCGTTGACGGTCAGGACTCGCGTGACAAGGCCAAACATGTTGGGGTCGAGGGTGTTCTGACCAAGCTTGCTGTAGTTAAGGCGACGCCAACGTCCTCCTACATAGACCTCATTGAACGTGTGGCCTGCCCACGCGCCACCGAGATTGCCGAGCGCACCTTGAACGACGTTTCGTACACGGGGGTGACGGATGCCCGCCAACATGGCCATCTCTTGGGGATCAGACGCATCAATCACCGGGACGCAATAGATAAGCCGAGTTGGCAACCCCAGTGCGCGCAGTGTGCCCGCAAGATAGATCGCCGATGACGTGCAGCTACCACGAGTACCTAGTTCAAACATGGACGTGGCGAACAAGTCACGAGCCCACTGCGCCTCCTTGCTACGCCCCCCACGGTTGTACTTGGCCATTTCTCTTTCACAGCGGGGATCAACTTGCGGCTTGTTGTGCGAGAAATGAGTGAAGTACCCGGTGAACGCCTCGCTCGGCTTATGCGCGTGGTTTAAGAGCCACTGGGAAGCGCGCTCGACGAGTTGCTTGTCACTGAGCGTCGCCGCGTCGATTCCGTCCGCGAGAAGCTTGTCCTTGAGCGTCTTCGACAGGGACTCATCGAAGTTGGAAGTGAGGGTCGATGATGTCTCCGCAGTCATAGAATTCGTGGTCTTACGCCAATCTTTGTCGGCATGAAGCGCGGAGGCCACGGTGTTGAGTGGATAGTGAATCACCTCGACCTTGACCCACGACGTAGTTTCCTCAAGAGTGCGCACATCTTGATAGTCATCGGAGAGATCTTTGCTAACGGGGCGCATCACCCTCGATACGGTGCGGATCGTGTAGGCATACTCACGCCGTTCGTCCCAAGCGCCATCGGGCGTGCCATCTCCGTCGGAATCGGCAATTTTGGGGTTGGTGAAGTACTTGTGCGACTCCTGAAAGTCACTGAGGCCATCCCCATCCGTATCAACATCGACACTAGTCTTCGAGTCGACGGTGTCGCGCGCGTAGGCAGGGGGCCCCAGCCGCAACGCGCCAAAGACAGCAAGCATCGTGCATAGCAGGCAAGGCAGAAGTAGTAGACGGTGCATAGGATCCTCCCAAGAAAGCAAGCTTACCGCATAGCGACATGCGGGATGTGCTTCGATGAACGGGAGTCGCGCGAGGGCAGCTTACTGTGAACTTTCGTGGTGTGCCATGGCTGAATCCACTGACAGCTCAAGCCCTGCCTTGGATCAGGACTGGCTATCTCCTGCTCCACTCCTCGACCAGGCTCGTGAAGTGACGAGCGAGGCGTGCGTACGTGTCTTCCATGTGATCGTCTTCTTTGGGCGTACCATCCATGTTGATAGACAGAGGAGAGCCGGGATTGTTCATATAGATGCGATAACCGCCGTTCTTGGTCAGTCGAAGAAACATGTATTGGACGCCGCCAAGCATCATTCGCGTGTAGGCAGGCAGTGCGTTGACTTGCTCACGGGCAAGAAAGGTCCGGATCGCCGTGAGTGACTCGGCGGGCAAAGCGCGCTCGTGCCTTTCGCCGTGGTCGGTGTAGGTGAGTGAAGCCTTGCCAGCTCGAACACGGATGCATATGTGACCCACATTGCCCCACTGACTATGCAAGGCGAGCACCTCGCTGGGTCCTCCATCGGCTAGCACTTCCTTGCGAAGTGCTTCCTCCCACTGGGCTGTATCAGTGCCGGGGGAACCGAGGATCATGGCTTTGCCAGGATGTCGAGCATAAATCGCGGCGCGGGCAGGAGGCGTGTCGACCATAGCCAAGTAGGCCTCGGCGGCTTCACCTAGAGGCCCATTCGAAGCTAGAAGTGGCGCTACGAGGCTCAAGTCAAAGGAGTCGCGTAGGAGACGGGCACATGCAAGTACGGCGCGCTGACCCTCGGTGTCTTTTCCGCGCAAGATGGAACTCGCAAGCGCCTGGTCGGCCAAGAGCACAACCGCGCACCCTCCCGCGGCACTCCCCTTGTCTGCGATGGTTCGCAATAACGCGTGATAGGGCATGAGTTTTTCACGTCGAGAGAGAAGCTTGGCGAGATCCTCTGCGCGAATTGAGGAGTCCGAAAGTTGCCGAATCCAAACGTGCTCCGCGTCTTTGGGAGGCCATGAATGCGCAAGCTTGCGAAGCACTTCGGCAGCCTCGCTGTTGTTGCTCTCAATCGCCGACGCGCGAGCAAGCAAGGACTCTGCAAGATGCGGCTTAGGCCCTCCGAATCTCGCGAGCATTGCTCCCAACTTCACAGCCGATTTGGCCTCCGATGCCTGCACATCGGCGGGTGATTTCGGATCGCGCTTAAGCGCCGCCTGCACTTTCGCATGAGCCTCGTAGGCTTCCAGAAGTTGCCCATTGTCGAGGTCGCCACCGCAAGCCCTGAGCGCCCTATACATGTGCAACGATAAGCCCGAACGAACGATTGCGCGCTTGATGAGCGCGGCCGCATCAGGCGGATTGTAGTGAGCAATTGCCTCTGCTGCTGCGCGAAGGGGCCATCCCTTCTCCTTCTCGATGACGACGCGCAGACCCGGAACACACTCTGGAAGGTCAATCATCTTCAAACTTTGAAGCAGTCGCAACCGGTCCCCTGCACGTGACCATTGGAGATCGGATAACCACGGCAACAATGGCCGAAGCGCATCGATTCGTGCACGATCTAGATGGAATTGCACTAAGGCCGATACAGCTTGATCGCGCGACGACCCCGCAAGCAAGGGAACGATCTTTGGAATCCAAGTCTCGGGGCTATGAGACGCAATGCGATTGAGAGGCCGATACAGCGTAGTGCCGTCGGTCAGATCCTGAATAGAGGTCTCACCGAAACGCGCCATCAACCAAGCATCTCGCGCAGGCCATGAGATCGCAAGCAGCGCGTCGATTGCGAGAGCGCGGGCATACCCAGGTGCGCTCTTGGATTCAGCAGTCGATTGAAGTCGCTTACGCATGCGATCGCGGACCGCGGGTTCAGCGTGATCAAGTAGGTAGGCCGCAGCGAAGGCACTCATGCGCGCTTCGCCGCTCAAATGTTCATCCATGGCTGAACATGCAAGAGGCGTATCGGCTTCGGTCAGTGCATCAAGGTCATCGGTACCGGTGATCCAGTTTCCGTTCCACTTCATAGCGCGAACGGCTTCAACCAACTCGTCACGGTGGTCCGCTACGACACGGCGACGCCATTTCACGACTTGCCCATTGCATACTACACAGGCATTAGCCTCCTCGTAACCACGATCATCTTCATGCTTGGACATGTACCCTGGGAATGGTGGGCCGCAATTCCCTGGTTCGTGTTTACGAGCCTGTGGTTCTTCCACAGAAGAAACATGGGCTCTGCTATCCTAGTCCACGCGGCTGCAAACGGCTCCATGCTACTGTTTATCGCGCTTGCGGGAATCCACATGGAGAACAGCAGTTCATTTGCAGGTCTATGGTATCTACTTTGACTGCCGCCGATGAGCAGCCGTAGTGAGGCTCTGTGAGCGCAAGGGCCCTTGCGATCCCTCGGGCACAACAAATCGCAATGATCGAGGTTGCTGGTGGAGCGAGAACCAATTTAGGCTTAGGCTTCAGAAAAGAGTCTCAAGTGCCAGCAACCCGCGTGTCCAATTGCTTAGATCGTATACGAGCGCGCGACTTGAATTACGCTTGTCCTCACAATGGCGCAACTGCATGATCGGACTATCTACAGGTGCCCGCATGTATCTGCGCATGGAGAAGGCCGATTGAATCAGGGGCAGTGCAAGGGTGGCAGGAGCATTTGGTTCATTGCTTTCGGGGCGTTTTCTCGCGGGTATGGAGGAAGCGCATCACGCCATATCGCGACCAGTGCAGAGCTAACTGAACGTGGCTGGGACTGCAGCCTAATAGATGCTAGCGAAGATTCTAAGAGGAGCACTCTCTCATCCTTGGCAGAGAAGCAGTATTCAGGCCGGCTCTTTCGCATCCCACAAAGCGCAAGATACCCGAGAGTGGTGGATTTCAAAGGAGGGCGCCGCTTTTTTAGATGCCTATCAAGATTTTTGGGAAGAACGACATCTACCAGCGATTCAGATCTGTGGATGCAACAAGTATTTTCAAGGGTGTTGAAAAACAACTCGCAAGCACCTAGCTTGATATGGGGAGTTACAACAGGGAACCTAGCTGAGTTGAAACTGGCATCGCGCCTAAGTGCGCACTTTGATGTTCCGTGGATAGGTGAGTTTAGTGATCCGGTACCCAATCCCTCCTGGCCAGACTTGAGCGGCCGCGCATCAAGACTGCTCCCTTCCATAATATCGACCGCGTCTAGGCTTGTCGTGGTCACCGAGTCAATGGGAGAGTGGCTCTGCAGCTCGTGTGGCGTAGATCCCACAAGTGTTCAAGTGATCCACCATTCATTTCCCGAGCTAGGTAACCCCCCAGCCGCCAGTTCTCGTGACCACATCAAAATACTCCACGCGGGGCACCTTCATGGATGTGGCGGCCGATCGGCGGATTCGGTTGTCCGCGCCTTGAGTGTCGCGCTAAGGTTAGATTCAAGTGCACGCAAACAGTTGTCACTGACCCTGCTCGGTTCAGGCAATGGTTCGGACGAGTCAAGAGCATTGGCAAGAGACCTTGGTATCGAAGACATGGTTGCTGTGGCGCCATCCGTCGACGTGAGTACAGCGCGCAGGCGAATGGCGGAAGCAGACATCTTGCTGCTACTCAAGTTCCCGACAGGGAGTCATGACATGCAGATTCCTGGCAAGCTGTTCGAGTATCTGGGCGCAAATCGGCCCATCCTCGGCGTAATGCGAGAATGTGAAGCCGCGTCAATCCTCAGACAGTCTGGAATTGGACACGTTTATGCACATGCTGATGTGGACGGTATCGGGAAGTTCTTACTGAAGGCGGTCACCGATTATGAGACATTGGCGAGACCTTGCTGGGGTGATCATCAGTATGTCAAGAGATTCTCACAATCCAGCATGGGAGATGCACTCAACGCATGCGCACTTGCCGCTCAACGTGAAAGTGAATCGGACTAGCGCAACGAAACATGGCCGAACGACGTGCCCGCACAGTGTGCGCCGGCTACTAGCAACTTGCTGGAGCGAGAGAGGCCGGGGCGCGACATTCGACACCCTCCGCATCGTCGCTATGATGATCCAGAGGTGCCACGTAGACCGACTTAAGCCCCTTGGGCTAGTTCCCCGCTAATCCGCCCGGCAGGAATTCATATGATGGCGAACAAGTTAAAGGTTCTAGTCGTATGCGATTATTACCTGCCTGGTTTCAGGGCCGGTGGACCACAACGGTCAATCTCTAATCTTGTACGCTGCCTCAGTGCAGACATTCAGTTCAAGATCATTACACGAGACAGAGATATCGGCAGCAGCGTCGCGTACGACACAATCACAGACGCAATGTGGCAAACAGCGGGCGATAGCGACGTGGCGTACATCGCGCCCTCGCGAACCTCACTCTTGCGAATAGGCAAGCGCGTTCGACAGACCGACCATGACATTCTGTACATCAATAGTTTTTTTTCCCCGTGGGCCTCAGTAGGACCGCTGCTCTTGCGTCGACTCCGCATTATTCCTTGCAGTCCACTGGTAGTCGCTCCGCGCGGTGAATTTTCGCCCGAAGCCCTCAACATGAAGAGCAGAAAAAAGCGTTGGTACTTGCGAGTCGCTCGAGCACTTGGCCTCCATCGAGATGTCCACTGGCAAGCAACGAGCACGCACGAGCTCGAAGACATACGTCGACACTTTGAACACGCAGTGGTCGCCGTAGTACCAAATGTTCCCGAAGCGTTTCGCGAACAGCCCTCCAGTCATCAAAGGCTAAAGCGCAAGGGTCTTGCGCGAGTGGTATTCCTGTCCAGGATTTCGCCGATGAAGAACCTGGATGGAGCGATTCGGATGCTCCGGGAAGTGCGTCAAAATGTCGAACTCGATATCTATGGACCAATGGAGGACCGGCAATACTGGAACACCTGCTTGGCGCTGATAAGCCAGCTACCGGCCAACGTTGAGGTGACATATCAAGGAGTACTGAATCACTCAGACGTGTTCGATGTTCTTGCGGCTCATGACGTCTTCTTTTGCCCGACTCTTGGAGAGAACTTTGGCCACGTGATCTTCGAAGCGCTGCACGCAGGATGCCCGGTGCTGATTAGTGATCAAACCCCTTGGAAGAATCTGGCAAGTCAATCCGCCGGGTGGGAGTTTCCATTGAGCAATCCTGAACGGTTCGTAGAGACGATCGATCGAGTGGGAAAGATGGGGGAAGACGAACTCCGCGTGTTTCGCGAAGGCGCGCGCGCTCTTGCACGTGAATACAGCAAGCGCCCCGATATCGGCGCTGTGGCGCTGGAGATGTTTCGTTCGGCAAAGCAGAGCTCAAAGAGATAGCATCCAAGCACGATGGGAAATTCAGCACGTTCTGCTCCTGAGTTAGACAACTCCACGATTGCACCTCGCTACCTCGTTGAGACAGGGTTCTACGCGCCTATACTAGTCACTACGAATCGTGTGCTTAACTAGTATCGAGGTAACCCGCATGTGTG
>JAVJHY011126442.1:0-15167 GCA_035593235.1 Phascolosoma agassizii | reverse complement strand
AATGCATTTATGGACCCACTTTTCACTTAAAGTCCCCAATACCCTCACATGCGACCCGTATTTTTCGGCGGTTCACCTCGCCATCAAAAAAGGGTTTCTCTTGCTGGGCTCAGATGCGCCACAAAAAACCGCGCTGGATTATGCGTGCCTTTACGGATTGGACCCGAACTTCAAATCCCCACAACAAGGCGGCAAGCTGGTGCCTTTTGTGCCGGACTGCATCGTAGTCTTGCAGATGGGGCAAACCGTACTTTCCGCCGTGCTTATTTTCTTGTTGTTGCTGGCGCTGCGCAATCATTTCAAGCTGAAGTGATGGTTTGAGTGCGCGGTTGGTTGCCCATCGCAGAATAAGAAGAACATATCGCCCAAAACGGTGTGATATTGGATAACGGGCCTCAAGTCGCTCGGTTCGATAGTTGCGATAGGCAACAATATGCCGACCACGCTTGCGAATGGCTCCTATTCCCCAGACATCGAAACAAGCACACAACAAAAGCCGACCGGTGTCTTCTCGCTTAACGTAGGAAATCCATTTGGATTCTATGCGATCTAACTCACAATCCGCTATTGGCCTGAGGAACTGGCTACCTTATAAGGCTCAGACGCGTCAGCACTTAACCCGGAATACGCCACATGCCAAAAATCGTTGTCTGCATCACTGAAGATTGGTTTGCAGTTTCACATTTTCGGCCCCTACTGCGTGCTCTGAAGTCGGTCAGCGACAGCGTCACCCTGTTAACTGGAGACAATGGAAACTTCGAAAAGCTGAGAGACTTGAATCTGGAGTTGAAAGCGTTTGACTATCGAAGAGGAAGATTTGATCCTTTGACCCTAATTCAAGTCGCCCAAAAACTTCGAACTGAACTCCTGCAATTGGATCCCGACATCGTTCATTTCATCTCAATGCAATCGATCCTACTTGGAATTGCTGCATTGAGAGGACAGCCCAGTATTCGCCGGGTCAACCATGTGACCGGTCTTGGTTATTTGGGTGCATCTTCAGCACTTTTTGCTTCGCTTGTGCGCCCAATCTCTAAGGCCGCTTTGAATAACAATGCGAAGAGTCATCAGACTTGGCTCTTTGCAGAAAACCTGACTGACGCCGAGTTTGCACTTGGCGATGATCCCACCAAGCACCCAAGGCTTACGGTGTTGCCCGGGGCTGGCATAGATATGGAGCAATTTGCTCCGAGACCAGAGCCGGAAAATTCAGTTCCAGTTATCTCCTTCGTGGGACGACTTGTAGAACGCAAAGGTCTATTGATCCTCGATGAGGCCGCCAAAATTATTCACGACCGCGGCATTGCGGCAGAATTTCGAGTGTACGGACCCAAAGACACAACGATTGGCGGAATTTCAAACGAGCAAATTGACTCCTGGGACGGTCAGCCCGGACGGCTCCACTGGAAGGGATCGACAAACGATGTGGCTGGTGTCTGGGCCGATTCAAATATTTGTGTGGCACCCTCTATTCGAGGCGAGGGGATGCCAAAATCAATGTTGGAGGCAGCAGCATGTCAGCGTGCGATCGTTGCGTCGAACACACCAGGGTGCCGGGACTTTGTAACCGATCGTCACAATGGCCTTATAGTTTCGCCATCAGATCGAGCCGGATTAGCCGATGCCATTCAATATCTGATCGAGAACCCCATTGAACGCAAGCGGATGGCAAAGAATGCCCGCCAGCGGATCATCGAAAACTGCTCAAGTGAAGCGATAGAAAAACGCGTTGTCGATGGCTATAGGAGAATGCTGAGCACGAAATGACTTGATCCTACGACGGGCAACGTTTCAATAAAGAAACGTTCCAATAAAGAGTGGACTCGATCTGATTTTGGATGATGGTTCAGTGGCAGGTCAGAATGTGCATCAGATTGGTCACCAATGATTGATCCCACGTTGAACCAAGCCAACCAAACGGAAAACCTATCCCGGCTTACTGAAGTCTTTTCCGGCGTCTCTGTCCTTCTCTCGACATATAACGGAAACGCCCACATTAGAGAATTTCTCGACTCGCTCTGCGAGCAGAGCTTTTCCCGCTTTAATCTTATCGTGCGCGATGACGGATCGAACGATAACACGCTCAACATTTTGGAATCCTATCGCGACCGGCTCTACGGTTTAAGCGTTGTAAAAGGCCGCAATATTGGGGCCTGCCCCAGCTTCTTTGAACTCCTAAGGCTTGCCCCCGCCGATCACGCTGTACTATTGGCCGATCAGGATGATGTTTGGTATCAGGACAAAATTGCCCGGGCCCTTTGTGTCTTGGCACAAAGAGATCCAACGACACCTGTCCTCTACTGTTCCAGAATCAACCTCATGGACAAAGACCAACAACCGGTGGGCACATCAATTCATTGGCCGCGCCCCCCCGCATTTGAAAACGCGCTCGTCGAGAATATCGTGACAGGATGTACCGCTGCACTAAATCCAGCAGCGATAATGCTGGTGCAGTCGCGCGAGCGACCACAATCCGCAATCATGCACGATTGGTGGCTGTACGTTCTCGTCTCAGCATTCGGCGACGTCGTATACGACCCCGAACCGAGCCTCGCCTACCGTCTCCACCAAGAAAACACAGTCGGTTTGCCACGGGATCGGTGGCGTTGGTTTTTCGAAAAAATTGCGCGGTTGCTCAAACGAGGGTCACTTCCACCGATCGCCCGCCAGGCCGAAGAGTTCCACGGCCTTTACAAAGACCAACTGTCCGAAGACCAACTTGCGACGCTTAACATTCTTCTCTCCACAAGAACTCTTCGGGGGCGGTTGGGTTTTATCTTTGAGCGCACCCTTTACAGGCAGTTTTCCTACGACACGATAGCGCTCAAGTTATTAATGGCAATCCGCGGCGGCGGACTCTAAAGCGCAGCACCGTTTCACTGTCGCTACAAGCTTGCAAATCGAGATCCTGATCCGTTGCCAGCGGCACAAAAGCCAGTAACGACCACGGTGGCTGGACACGAGATGCTGACGGACAATACTGCAACTTGCACCATAAATCGTCGTTTCTAAGAACCACGGCCTGCCCGAGCGTCTGACTGGTTGCCAATGGATCAGGACCCAGGTATCGCTTTTGGCATGTTTTCGACACTTGAAGAGTTCCACGCTGCCTTGTTGGCGCTATCTCAACCAGACGATCGCGCCGAGGCCAACGCACGTGCGCGCCAGGCAACCTTGACCAAACCTCCAGGCTCTCTAGGACGGTTGGAGGAGATTGCGTTTCATCTTGCCGCGTGGAACAGGCCGCGTGGGCCTAGCGGCGAGCCACGTGCGGACAAAATAGACGCCATCGTTTTCGCCGGCAATCATGGCGTGACGGCACAAGGTATCAGTCCGTATCCTGCTGACGTGACTCAGCAGATGGTGCAAAACTTCAAAAATGGTGGCGCGGCAATAAATGCAGTTTCCTCATCATTCGGACTGCAATTAAGTGTCATTCCACTAGAGTTAGACAAGCCGACGCGAGATATATCCGAAGCGCCTGCCCTCGAAGAAACTGAACTTCTTAATGCGCTCAACGCAGGCGCGAATGCTGTGTCACCCGATCTCGATGTTGTTGTGTTGGGCGAAATGGGAATCGGCAATACAACCATTGCTGCAGCATTATCGGCCGCATCGTTTGGCGGCGACGGGCGAGCCTGGGCAGGACCTGGAACGGGCCTAAACAGCACAGGCGTTGCGCGCAAGGCTGAAATCATCGACCGCGCACTGGCACTCCACATAAATGCAAAGGGCGATGCAATTCAAATATTTCGCTGCCTCGGGGGACGCGAAACGGCGGCCATCGCGGGCGCGGTGGTGGCTGCGCGAATGGCACGCGTTCCCGTAATCCTTGACGGTTACGTTGTGTGCGCGAGCATTGCACCCCTATACATAGAAAATCCCGACATCATTGCCCATTGTTTGGCCGGACATCTATCAGCTGAACCCGCTCACAGGCGCCTACTCAATCAACTTGGCTTAAGACCAATCCTCGACCTTGATATGCGGTTAGGTGAAGGAACCGGAGCAGCGCTTGCAGCCGGTATTGTTCGCGCAGCGTGTGCTGCTCATAACAACATGGCGACATTTGATGAGGCGAAGGTCTCGCAGTCATCCAATGGCGACACAGCACCTGGAACTGAGCAGGAAACAACAAACAGACCTGTGAGTGCTGCCCATGAGTGACTTACGCCAACTGCAAAATGATTTGTTGAACAAAGGCGCACCACTCATGCGTCGTCTCAATGATTTGGTGAACAAAGGCGCACCGCTCTTGCGTCGTCTCTTTGAAGAATTCTTTCTTGCTTTGTCGCTGCTGACACGAATTACGCTGCCCAAATTTGAGGTTCGCACACAAGCGACAATCGCGAGCGCCTTTTGGGCATACCCCATTGCTGGCGCGGTTGTTGGACTCGTGGGCGCAGGAGCATTTCTATTTAGCGAGTATTTTGGGTTTGGAAAGGAAGTCGGTTCCCTTCTATCGATCGCTGCCATGACGCTGCTTAGCGGCGCCTTACACGAAGACGGTCTCGCGGATTTTTGCGATGGGCTGGGCGGAAAATCACAAATCGAACGACTGCAAATCATGCGTGACAGCCGCATTGGCACATACGGCGTTCTCGCTTTGATTTTCTTTGTTGGCCTCTGCGTTGCGTTCCTCATTGATATCGCGCGTCAAGAAAACGCCGCCACCACAATCTCTGCACTTATATGCGTTGCCGCCGTAGCCCGGACGGCGGTCGGTTTGCCACTCTTATTGTTGAAGCCAGCACGTGCAGAAGGCATGTCGGTCGCGGCCCAACAGCCGCCGCTAATGGCTGTGGTGGCTGGCTGTGCTATTCTAACTGCGTTGTGTTTTTTGCTGTTAGGCATAGCAACCACGACCTTACTGCTCGCGATTGTGGGCTTAGCCGCCGCAATCGTTAGCGGGCTGGCCCACCAAACAATTGCAGGACACACGGGCGATGTCCTGGGCGCAACGGCGTGCATGGCGATGCTGTTTGGGTTTGGAATTTTAGCAGCGGTCGGTAGTAGCCCATGAGCCCACAGGTCACGCTGATATTAGGTGGAGCGCGCTCAGGCAAAACGATGCGGGCGCTTGAATTGGCAATATCATCCCCGTCCCCCATTTACATCGCAACCGCTAAAGCGAGCGACGATGAAATGCGCACCAAAATAGCGCGCCATCGTGCCGAACGTGGACCTCAATGGAAAACGATCGAAGCACCGCTAAATCTTGATGACGCCGTGTCCTCACTCCATCAAGACGCTGGAACATGTGCGGTGATCGATTGCCTGACATTATGGCTTTCAAATTTGATGCTGGAAGGCCGCGATGTTGAACACTCCATCGGTTCGCTCATTCGTGCCGTTGAGGCTGCGCCCGTTCCGCTCATATTTGTTTCAAACGAAGTCGGCTTCGGCCTGGCTCCAGAATCGGAATTGGGTCGCGCATTTCGCGACGCGCAAGGTCAACTCAATCAACAAATAGCCAAAGCGGCTGATGTCGTAGAATTTGTGGTAAGCGGCATCCCAATGAGGCTGAAGTCGTGAATACGCCAGTTCTCGCCAGCGAAAAAAATATATTAATCCTAGTTCGCCACACCAAGGTCGAAGAGCGTTATCAAAATGTCTGTTATGGGGCCAGCGACATCGGGCTTTCTCAAGAAGGAGAGGCTCACGCCCGCGACATTGCGCAAAATCTCAAGTCCATAACACCGGACAGAATCTTCCACTCAGGACTTAAGCGATCGCAGATCTTGGCCGAATTGATTGCAACACACAAAAGCACGCCCTTGGCCTGCGATCCACGCATTGCGGAAATGAACTTTGGCGACTGGGAGCTCAAAAACTGGGACCAAATATTTTCCGAAGTGGGCCATGACATTGGCAGGTTGACGTCGGAGCCTGACAGTTTTGCACCACCCGGCGGCGAAACTGTGCACGCTGTTCGCGATCGCGTCGTCTCGTGGGCACGCGAACTACCAAAGGCGGGTTGCATCGTTGCGGTGAGCCACGGCGGCGCAATAAGTGCGTTACGCCGAACACTTCTGGATACCGAGATTGTAGGCTGGACAGATCTTGTCCCTGCCCACGGTGAAATTCTTATCTTCAAATTGCCACTAATCGTCTAGGGAAAAATTTCAGCTCGTTTCGCAACATTGTGAAATGAAATAAGCAGGTTGTGTACTATGATACGCGCCATGATGGCGTCGAGAGAACATCAGGAACTCGGCGCAATTTTTAAAATCTGTCTTACGTATGGAGTCAAGGTGTGAAACTCAACATCAACGGCAAGGATCACGACATCGACGTTGAACCCGACACGCCATTGTTGTGGGTTCTTCGTGATATCTTAGACATGACAGGGACAAAATACGGTTGCGGCATCGCCCAATGCGGCGCATGTACGGTTCATATTGATGGGGCCGCACAACGATCATGCGTAACGCCCGTTGAAGCCGTCGCAGACTCCAAAATCACGACCATAGAGGGTGTTTCGGGCGCGGAAGCCGATGCAATTCAAAAAGCTTGGATCGAATTTGATGTTCCCCAGTGTGGCTATTGCCAATCCGGTCAGGTGATGTCGGCTGTTGGACTTTTGAAAGAAAACAAAAAGCCCACTGACGAAGACATCAATGAAGCCATGTCAGGCAACCTGTGCCGCTGTGCCGCCTATGTGCGCATCCGCAAAGCCATCAAGTTAGCAGCAAACACACTTAAGGGTTAGGAACAATGTACCCAATTAACGTCAGCCGCAAAACGGATCGCCGCACTCTTCTTAGGGGACTTGGATCTGTTGGAGCAGGCTTGGTTCTTGCGATGCAATTGCCGACAAACGCGCGCGCTCAGTCAGGTGCCGCCGCTGTTCTCAAGGGTGGAAACGGTAAGGGCGTCTTCGCACCCAACGCGTTTGTACGCATTGCGCCCGACGACACGGTAACCGTTCTTGTCAAACACATCGAGTTTGGGCAGGGCCCCTACACAGGACTCGCAACGCTTGTCGCCGAAGAACTTGATGCAGATTGGTCGCAAATGCGCGCAACCTCCGCGCCAGCGAACGCGCAATTTTATGGCAACCTGTTGTTCGGTGTCCAAGGGACAGGCGGCTCGACGGCAATGGCAAATTCTTATGAACAAATGAGAAAAGCCGGTGCGGCGGCGCGCGTTATGCTTGTTGAAGCGGCGGCCAAAGAATGGGGTGTGCCAGCTTCTGAAGTTAAAGTTTCAAAAGGCAAACTCGCCCATGAAGCTTCCGGTAAATCAAGCGGCTTTGGCGCATTTGCCGAAAAGGCAGCGAAACTTCAAACGCCAACGCAGGTAAAACTCAAAGATCCCTCCAAGTTTACGCTCATCGGGACCGATCGCCCAAGACTCGACACGCGTGCCAAGTCAACCGGAAGCGCCCGCTACACGATTGATGTGAAGCGACCTGACATGTTGACCGTTTTGATTGCGCGCCCTGCGCGATTTGGGTCAAAGCTCAAAAAGTTCGACGACACTGAAACGCGCAAGGTTAAAGGCGTCGTCGACGTCAAAGCGCTTCCCAATGGTGTCGCTGTTTATGCTGATGGATTCTGGTCCGCAAAGAAGGGGCGCGAAGCTCTGAAAACAACTTGGGATCTAAGCAAGTCTGAAACTCGTTCGTCAGCAGATATTTTCAAAGAGTATGCTGAAACCGCGCAAGAGCCAGGCATGATCGCCACCGAAAGTGGCGATGTTGCCAACGAGCTGGCGGGTGCGGCGGAGTCGAAACTTAAAACTTTTGAGATGGAGTACGTATTCCCCTATTTGGCGCATGCGCCGATGGAAGTTTTGGACTGCGTCTTAGAGTGGACGGAAGCGGGTGCACGGGCCACGTGCGGGTCGCAAATGCAAACTATTGATCAGGCGCGCATCGCGCAAATTCTGGGTCTACGTCCCGAAGAGGTTGAGATTGAAACCATGCTGGCGGGTGGAAGTTTTGGCCGCCGCGCAACTCCAACAGCTGATGTGGCTTCAGAGGCCGCCTCGGCCCTAAAGGCGCTCGGTCAAAAACGCCCCGTGAAAGTTGTGTGGACCAGAGAGGACGACATCAAAAACGGTTTTTATCGTCCAGCCTTTGTGCACCGTCTAAAAGGTGCCGTGGATGAAACCGGCGCCATCCGGTATTGGGATCAAGTGATTGTTGGCCAATCAATTATGGAAGGAACGCCCTTTGAGGGCATGATGGAAGGTCCTATTGATCCAACAATGGTCGAAGGGGCAAGCGATCTTCCTTACGGCATTGCAAACCTTCAGGTCAGCGTGCACTCGGTAAAAAACAAAATTCCACCGTTGTGGTGGCGCTCGGTAGGCCATACGCACACAGCTTACACCACCGAAACATTTTTAGATGTCCTATTGGAAGCCGCAGGCAAAGATCCCGTTGAAGGTCGCCTCGCGCTTTTAGGCGACGGGCATCCGCGTCATGCGGGCGTACTACGCGCAGCGGCAAAGCTCGCTGATTGGGGCGTTGCTGTTCCAGATGGGCGCGCACGCGGTGTTGCCGTTCACAAGTCCTTCGAAAGCTATGTCGCGCAAATCGTCGAAGTCGGGCGCGATGAAGACGGCGAACTAAAAGTCTACAAGGTCTGGTGCGCTGTGGACTGCGGGGTGCCAGTCAATCCGAATATTATTCGCGCACAAATGGAAGGCGGCATTGGTTACGGATTAGGTCACGCATTATTCGGCGAGATAACGATCGAGAACGGCGCGGTCCAGCAATCAAACTTCCACGATTATGAATCTTTACGCATTCAGCATATGCCAGAAATCGAAGTTGACGTGATCACATCAACCGAGCCACCAACCGGCGTCGGCGAACCCGGCACACCGGTCATTGCTCCAGCAGTCGCAAACGCATGGGCAAAGCTCACAGGAAAGCGCGTGACAAAATTGCCGTTCGCCAGATCGTCAAACCAATCGTGAGCCGTGGCGAAATCTTCTCAGCGCAATGATCACGCCTCAGCCAGCGGAAGCCGAACTACAATCCGATTGAAGCGCTTGCCATCCGCGCCGGGCTCAATTCGCACTTGGCCGCCATGCTCCTCAGCGATTTGACGAACAAGGGATAGCCCAAGTCCTGATCCCCGAATGCGGCCGCGATTTTTTCCGCGATGAAAGGGCTTGAATACGCGTTCGCGCTGGTCGGGTTCAAATCCCGCACCCTGATCTGTGACGCTCAAAACGAGCCATTCGTCCTGGCGCGCAACGGCCACGTCAACCGGTGGCTCGCCATGTTTCAATGCGTTGTCAATCAAATTGCGCACCATCCGGCGCAACAGCCGCCCGTCACCACGATAGATAACCGGCGTTCCCGCTACCGAAGCACCGGAAAATCGCGCAGCCTCTTCTGCGGCAAGGCCCAAAAGGTCAACCTCTTCACGGACTTCCAAATCGGTTAGAGCATCCAGTTTGCTCGAAAGCAGCAATTCCTCGATCAGCAGATCAAGTTCACCAATGTCTTGTTCCAGTGCGGCCCGATCCTGTGGATCTGCATTTTTCTTTAGCCGATCGACTCCCAACCGCAGTCGCGATAGAGGAGTGCGCAATTCATGACTGGCATCCGCAAGCAAGTTTTTGTGCGCACGGACAAGGGTTTCAATGTGTTCTGCCGAGGCATTAAAACTTTCCGCCAATCGTGCTATCTCATCGCGCCCTTTGATCTCTACACGGGCCGACAAATCTCCTGTCCCGAATCTCTCGACACCCGTTTGCAGCTTTTCAAGACGCCGTGTTAGCCCGCGCACAACAGGCCACGCACAAATCGCAACAATCAGCGCGATCAGACCAAGGACCATCACCAATCGCAGTCCTGGATGCCAGAAGCGTTTACGGTGGCGATGCGTGTGCCGCACCATAAGTGCGCGACCGTCGGGCAACTCGACAGCCCATGTCGGCCCGCCACGCCGCCAGATGAAGCCGCTGCGTTTATGACCAGGGTCCGGAGGTGGTATAACTTTTCCCACCTGGCCCAAGAGTTGACCATCCCGTGCGTAAAGCGACAATCGCAGATCCAACTTTTCCCCAAGGGCGCGCACGGCTGCACCTTGATCGCTTGGCGGGGCAGAGGAGGACGGCAACGAAGTCGAGGCCAACTCGCCGACAAGCGCGAAGGCTTGACGACTTGGACCTGAATCCGCCGCCCGGCGCCAAAACACACCGGCCGTAACAACAACAACGATCAAGCACAGTAAAATCGTCAGGTAGATCTGGAAGGATAACCGAGTCACGTTTCCTCGCCCTGCTGGTTTTCAGGTCTGTTATTGCCCATCTTGTACCTTCGCAAACACGTATCCAGCTCCGCGAACAGTAATAATCCGCCTGGGATGCTTCGGATCATCTTCGATGGCCTGTCGAATGCGGGAAATTTGTACATCAATCGATCGGTCGAAAGCTTCAAGCTCAGAGCCCTTAACAAGGTCCATGATTTGGTCTCGCGACAAAACACCGCCTGGATGCTCCGCCAATGCAAGCAACAGATCGAACTGATAGCTCGTAAGGTTGATCGGCGATTGATCAAGTCTCACGTCCCGGGCACCACGGTCGATTTCTAGGCGCCCAAACCTCAAGGCGTCCTTGGGACCGTCACCCTGGCTCCGTCGCAAAATGGCTTTTAAGCGAGCCAAAAGCTCGCGCGGCTCAAATGGCTTGGGAAGATAATCATCAGCACCCATTTCAAGCCCGACGATTCTATCCATGGCATCACCGCGCGCCGTCAGCATAAGGATTGGCGTCTGCGAAGAACCACGCATACGACGACAAACATCAAGTCCATCCATATCAGGAAGCATGAGGTCCAGGATCACGGCATCAATCCCGCCACGTTTGTGGGTGGCCAATCCTGCTTCACCGTGATCCTCATGGTGAACACGAAAACCCGCGTCTTCAAGGTATTCGCGAACCATTTGCGCAAGACGGACGTCGTCTTCGATGAGCAACAGAGTCTGGACCACAGTTTCGTGTCCTCAAATGTTTTAGCGAATTTCTTTACCTACCAAAATTCGCGTCGGATAAGATGACACTGACGCCAATTTTTGCCCGTATCAAATGATTTCGGCAACCGTTTGAGATTCAAGATCGATATGATGGGCAATCGAACGGGCGGCACCTCGTCGGCAACCGCCCGCGTTGGCAAGATCCAAGGACATGGATCGACTAAGAAAGAGCGAGCCTAATCATTGCTGCCCTCTTTTTTCTCGTCGCGATGACGCCACCAGCCGCCGCGACGCTTCCCGCGCTTTTCGATAAACGCGCTGACCCTCTTGCGCTGCTCTGCTGTCAAAACCTCGGCAGCATCCGCGAGGGCAGTCGTCACCCGTTTTGTCACATCTTCGAATTTTTCAAGTTGTTCTGAACGCAACTGCTCAATAGCAACGCGGTCGACATTGTCTGCGGTAAGTAGAGCGACGGCATTCTTGCGCGTCTCGCGCAGAGATTTGCGAATGGGCAACACGTCTGTGGTTAGCGACTTCGAAATCTCAACGAGCCGTTCGGTTTGCTCTGGCGTTGCGTCAACTTCAATCGCGAAATGTTTCGCACGTCGCTCGGAACGTCTCAAAGCACGTTCTGGATCAATAGGACCACGCATAAACCACATCGGCCCCTTTGTACGCATGAAGCCGCGGTGGTGACCGAACTTGCCGCCCCAATGTGAATTATGGCTCACCGCCTTTGTCGCAAACGCTCCGGCAAATGCGCCCGCGAGCGCAATTGTGATCATGGCGAACGCAGCGCGCCATCCGCGCTTGCGTGGTTTTTTGCAACTCGTATTTGCTGTATCGTCTGATTTATCCGTCATCGTTGTCTCCCAAATCGGATTTTATGAAAACCGCAATGAGCACGAAAGGTTGCGTGCTCAGTTGAAAATCTGAGGGAGCGCAGTTTCTCTGCAATGTCGCGAATGTAAAGAATTGTAAATGGCGGGACACCAGCGCTGATTGCACCAACCTAAGCGTCCGCAGGTGCTAAAAAGTCATTGTTTCAGGTGGTTGCAGGTTTCCGCCGCAAATTTCCCGGGACCAAACATGCTAGCTCCCGCCCTGGCACGGTCACATTTGAAGTCCGCAACCAACGGACTAAGTCGATCACCTGCCCCGCTTTCGCAGTGGTACGACCTTTGATTCTTGATTGCTTGAAATATCAACATTCCAAATCTCAGAAATAATACGATGCAACCGAGCTTCGCGTTGTTTGATCCTTTGAGGTCCCCAGTCCAACGCTTCCATCGCTTCGCGTGAAATCTCCAGCATCTGCCGACCGTCCTCAGGACTGCGATAGACGGCCTGCTTGCGTGAAAACTCGTCGTTCTTCGCCCGGTCGTTCTGCTTTTCCGTCACCAAAATGAGGTTGCCCAGACTATTGGTGCACACTTCGCGTTCGACCGGATCTGGGAACCACCGGAGCCATTCGCTGTTGGCCTTAGGTCGACGCGGCAAAACATGCTCGACACTAAAGCCCTTTGGATCCTCAGATTCCGCACCCGGCTGCAATTCGTCGTTAAGTCGCAGCAAGATGAGTTTGCAGTTGGGCAAATTTCGGCGCCCGAGATCCTTTATGTGGTGTGGAATTTTTTTCAAATCCTCCAAAGGAGGTGCAAACAAGGTGTTGTCCACATTCAGCGAACCAGACTCCTTAAGAGCCCTCACAATAGGCCCAAACTTCGACTTTCGCTTTCCAGAGCCTAGACACAACAGCCGCATCACATACGAAAGACGCTCAACATGTCCTATGGCGTTCTCGACGTCTTCAGCGTCAGTTTCCAAATGCCGTAACGCAAGTAGAGCGGCAGGCACCCAATCTTCGCCATTAAGCCTGATAAGACTAAGTAAGTGCCGCCTCAGGTCTTCAGAAAGATGAGAGCTTGGTTCGCGTACGGAAAGGATGTGATGGTAAGAGCGTGCCAAGGGCGCAAACTCGTCGCGCAAAAATTCCTCAACACTCGGGAAGCTTGCAACGGCTGTCCGAACGCCTGCAATGACTTTTTGATGCGACCGCCCATGAATCGCACTGACATGGGATAAGAAACGCTCAAGATCATACCCAAGTTTTGTTTGAACATCATCCCACAGTGCCAAAGCCTGGCCACGCCCGTCTTCCTGCACACTTCGCAAGAGCTCAGCTTTCAAAATGTCTTTGCGCTCGAGAGGCCGTCCGCGATCGTTTAGAATTGAAAACATCCGGTAGGCACGGTCAATGTCATCGATCTCAATTTTGATAAAATGGACCGCATCACAAAGGTATTGGGCGAGATCGGATTGTTGTTCTTTGGTCAACGTTGAGAGCATAGACACGGTGACATCCCGCGCTTCAATCAGGGACGAATGCCAAACATTGTCTGAATCCGTGTCGCGAAAAGATTGTACCGTCGCTCCCCGGGTCAAAACCTTCTCAGCGAGTATTTCGTGATCCAGTCCACGCAGTCGCAACCGGAACGCTTGCGAACGCTTGTCAGCCCTTAAGGCCAGAAGCCCACTGAGCTTGGCTATAATATCCCTGCCGGCATTCCCAGTCTCGAGTAACAAATCGCGAAGAACGGCGGCCATAATACTAAGAGTGATAAGCCTCTGCTGCCCATCAACAATGTCATACGATACATCGCCAGACGTCAGCCGAAACTTTTTTACGCTTACAAAATTACGTGATATCCGTGAGGGTTCAGGCCCATCTGCAGGCTTGTCCGCAGCCGACAAAAGCAGCACTGTGCCCATAAAATAATCTGGCGCGGAGTTTTCACTTTCTTCAATACCCGAAGCCTGCATGATGTCATCTACAAGCTGGCCCACGTCGTTGGCTGTCCAAGAAAAGGATCTTTGATAGGCAGGAACGGCGAAGATTTGATTTCCGGAGAACAACTCAGATAGGCATACAGATTGGGAACGCAGGCGCGAGAACATTGTTTACTACCGTCAGACTTCTTGTGGGACTGATGTGACATTGAACGAAGTGCCGTCTCGTGAAAAGACGCTAGCATGTTGAACAATGTGCGCGTAAAAAAAAGAGAACACGAGCATCGCATTTTTGCGAATAATGTTTCCATGTAGAAAGGAAGATAATGGCAAGCACGCGCGAATATATGGACGATGTCATCTATAAAATTGTCGACAAGTCATCTTGGGAGGATGCATGCGATGCCGGCACATTTTTAGGGTCGCAAGACGATCTCCGTGACGGCTTCATCCATTTTTCTGCAGCGCATCAACTTGCCGCAACGGCCCGCAAGTACTTCACTGGTAAGAAGGACCTGTTGCTTGTCGCATTTGCAGCAAGCCAACTTGGTGACAGGTTGAAATGGGAAACATCGCGCAATAACGAGCTTTTTCCGCATCTTTATGGGCCGCTAACAACCTCGCGAGCACTCTTCGTGCGTGAATTAGCCCTTGGGCCCGATCAAGCACCCGATATACCGAAAGAAGTTGCTCCGAGAGGTCCTAATTGTTCAGCCTAGCCAAGCCAATTCTGTTCTCTCTGCCGCCTGAAACTGCCCACGAATTGACTCTCCGGGCGCTCGAGCTCGGCATTGCAAACATGGTTCGCAATTGCGAAGACCCTAGATTGCAATCAGAAATCTGGGGACTCAACTTTCAAAATCCGATCGGCGTCGCTGCCGGTTTCGACAAGAACGCACGGGTTATAAGCGGTGTTTTGAGACTAGGATGCGGGTTTGCCGAAATTGGATCAGTTACACCACGGCCACAACCTGGCAATCCGCGCCCGCGCATATTTCGCTTGCCAGAGGACGGGGCCGTCATAAATCGGCTGGGCTTTAACAACGAGGGACATGAAGTTGCGCGGAAAAGGATCTCGAAATGGTCCGATACCAGCAAGCGGCATTCGCACCTGAGAGGTGTTGTCGGCGCCAACATCGGCGCTGCCAATGCCCAACTCCGTGCCATCGAAGATTCCGTCACCGTCTGTGTCTGGGTCCGTCGGATCGATCCCGAGCGCTACTTCACGGCCGTCGGTCACGCCGTCGTCGTCGGTGTCGGTGTCATTGGGGTCGGTCTCGCCCGCGTCAACAATGCCATTACCGTTCGTGTCTTCGCCAGCCACACAGATGCCGGCAACGGCGATGCCACCATCGCACAGACCATCACCGTCCGTGTCCGGATTGGTCGGGTCGGTGCCGCTTTCTACTTCGACACCGTCAGATACGCCGTCGTTGT